>JANZXR010000004.1:31567844-31586037 GCA_027575705.1 Erythroxylum echinodendron | reverse complement strand
AGAGAACAATTAAGACTGTTGAGGATATGCTCAGAGCTTGTGTTTTGGAGTTTCAGGGAGCATGGGATGAATATATATCTTTGATTGAATTTGCTTACAATAATCAGTATCACAGTAGTATCAGTATAGCTCCATATGAGGCATTGTACGGTAGAAAATGTCGTTCACCTTTATACTGGGATAAAGAAGGTTTAAGAATCATTGAAGGTACGGAGTTGATTCAGGATACTGTTGATAAGATAAGGTTGATCTGTAGCAAAATTAAAGTAGCACAAGATAGACAGAAAAGTTATGTGGATCAACACAAACAAAATATCGAGTATCAAATTAGTGAGAAAATGTTTCTGAGAGTAGCACCTTGGGGGGTGTACTGAGATTTGGCAAGAAAGGAAAGTTAAGTCCGAGATACATTGGTCCATATGAGATAATTGAAAGAATTAGACCATTAGCTTATAAGTTAACCTTACCCTCAGAAATGGCTCAGTTACGTAATGTGTTTCACGTAAGCATGCTTAGACGATATCGGGCAGATCCAACTCATGTAATACTAACTCAAGAGATTGAAATCTCAAGTAATCTGAGCTATGTAGAAAAACCAGTGAAGATAATTAGCTATTAAAGTAAGCAACTGAGGAACCGGGTGATCCCAATGGTGAAAGTCCTTTGGAGAAATCATTCAAATCAAGAAGCCACTTGAGAAACGGAGGAACATATAAGGGCTCAGTATCCCTACCTATTTGATCACTCAGGTAAGAAATTTTGAGGACGAAATTATGTTAGGAGAGGAGAATTGTAACATCCTGTTACTTATACATATGGCTAGAACAATTGTTTGTGAGACATTTATATGACTTAAGATATATGAACGTTAGACATAAGTTATTTGTGACTTACATATTGTTTGGCACATTCACACAATTGTACATGCTTTCATTTGGCAATTCCGGGCAAGTATGATAAATTGTGATTATGATAAATGATGAATAAGTGAAAATCAATAGCATACGTGAGGGACAAGCAATGGATCCATGTATAATAGTATTTAAGTTAGGAAGACTCCACTACAGTTTGTAATTATGAGAAATGGTGAGTCGTTGGAGATAAATAGTACACATGAGGGACATGGAATGGACTCACGAATTATATTCTTTAAATTAGGAAGAATCTACCATAGTTCTGATTCCTTACTGAAACACTACACATTGCGATTATCTCCCTTGATCTTCATCATCGTGTTAGCGATCTAGCGGCTTTTGCAGTGCTGATTTCTATTTCAGTGTTAGAGTACTTGCTAAGTGAGTAAGTGGTTGTAATGTTATTTCCACTGTGTAAATAAGCATGTGCATGCTGGATATACATACCTACACGAAAAGGGGTTCACAGTGTAGAGAATAGATATGAGGGTTCTGGATGTTGGTTAACTTGAAAAGCAAACGCAGATGAAAGGAAATACAGAAATAATATATAAGTATGGATAGTAGTCTGCGATTCTGACATTTATGTGAGTTTTGGCGTTTTGAGCGATTTGGTATTCTCGAGTTAAAAAAAGAGTAGTATAGAGGATATTTTCATGTTGGAGGTATAACAGCAATGAAAACGATGTATAGAACTTGTATAGGCATAAAAGATGAAAAGTTCTACTTCATCTGTTTTCCATATCGTTTGTCAAGATACTTTTGATTCCTCTGTGAACAAACTTCTTCTGTATTACTTCGTCTGTGATGACGTCAGCTTCCTCTGGGTGACGTCATCTTCCTCTGTATTGCTTCGTCTGTGTTTTGGTTTCCTCTGTCTTTTGCTTCGTCTGTCTTTTGCTTCGTCTGTGTACTGCTTCTTTTGCTTCTTGCATTCGTTTGCTTTCGACCTAAGTGACTGAACTTCGTCTATGTTACTGTTCATGAACTTTGTCTGTGTTACTGTTCATGAACTTCATCTTTGTTCTTATTCACAGATTTCCTCTGTGTTACTATTTACGAACTTCTTCTGCGATCACGTCAGCTTCCTCTGGGTGACGTCATCTTCTTCTGTAAATCATCTCCTTCTTTGTTTTGCTTCTTCTATTTTCCGTCTCTACCTATCTTCTATCCCATTTTGACCTCTCAGAAGATAGAATTGGATTCAGATGTCTTCATAAAAGTTGTAGATCTTAGAATCCTCTTTCAAACCATATAAAGAATACCTTGATCCGATCCCTTTAGAGAAAGTTATGGCGAGTGTAAAATATCCTCTGTGTTACCGTTTCTAAACTTCTTCTGGGTTACTATTCATTGCATATCTTCTGTCCTATTTTTGACCCTTCAGAAGATAAAATTGGCCTTTAAGGTCTCCATGGAGTTTGTACATCTTGATGCCCTCTTTCGAATCATATAAAGAACAATCCAACCAGATGTCTGTAGGGAAAGTTACGCTAATAGTGAAATTTCTTCTGTGCTGACGTCAGCTTCCTCTGGATGACGTCATCTCCTTCTGTAAATCATCTTCTTCTGTGACTCATCTTCTTCTATAAGGGTGCGTCGTCTGTAAAGATACTCCTTCCGTAAATGAACTTATATCCATTGCACCCTCCCTAAGGTTACGAGAGACCTGAGAGAGTGTCATGCAAAGAGGCTAATGAAAATTGAATCGTGATATTGATAGTTTATAATAAGTCTTAATAAGAGAGAGAGAGAGAGAGAGAGAGAGAGAGAAGTTGTGAAGAGACCCCGAAATCGTCATTGAACATGCATCGTGCATATTTTCTATACTTTGATATGTTTAGTATGTTTGTACAAAAGGTGATAATTGTGAATGTATTTTATCTGTTTTAGAGGAGCACATCGAACGACAGTCAGACATTGCCGGACCATTCAGGCAATAGCTTCTGGGAGCGTACTATGAGTCAACCTAGATGACTTCCTAGGATTATTCGATTATATGTATTCAATTTATTAACTTCCAATATCATTGAATTATTTGTGTGTGCTGGTTTTGAATTCCGGACCTAAGGTCTGAGGAATTTAATAGTTGGGCATCTATTGGGAGTGTTTTGATGTGATCTGAATTTGATTTTCACTTCTCAATGATAGTTGAATGCCAGAATAAGGTCCGATGATTATGAAACCATCATCTGAACATTTGTATGAGATTTCGTGTGTGATCTATTCAGCCTTTGATTCATTTCATAAAATGCATGCTCAGATAAAGGCGTTGTGACTTGAGATGCCAGTTAGAAGCGCTTCCACGTAGAGCTTTGCTCCGTGATCTTTATGTTCTGCACGTCGAGCTATGCTCCGTGAATTTGTTCCGATTGAGCCCTATGGGCCAAACTTTGTATATGTGTGTGAAAGGCACTCAGTCACAACAATAAGAACGAATATGAGTCTCATGCATGTTTCATGCAATTACGTGCGCAATATGTACACGATACGCAAGTCGTAATGTATGGTTGTCTGTTATACTAATTTCAGGATGGATGCTTATCGGATTGAATTAATAACTGCAATATATGTGTTGAAATTGTGTAATTCGGTGAATTCATTAATGATGGTTCACTCATTGAGTTCGCAAAACTCATTAAAATTTGCACCGTAGCTTTTCAGGTACAAGACAGGAGACTTAGGTTATAGTCAAGACATAAAGTTCCCTTGAATAGAGATATGGATCAGAGGTCTATCAAATGACTCCCGAACTGACTCCCGAAGGAACATAGTTGTTGTCATTTTGTAATTTTGTTAAAACCTATATAGAGTGTTGTAAATAATCGTTGAGAAGAACAATGTATGCTTTATTGATGAATGAAGCGAACATTTTTAAGAGAAAATGCTAACAATTTCGAGTATGTTAGATGATGCTATTTGTGTTATTGCTCTAACATACCATTATCGTGGGTTATGTTCCTAAAAACTTAGGTGCGTACTCTATGGTAGTGGGATGTTACACCAGTCATCAGAAAACCATAGGAACAATTTGATGTGAAGATGAAATGATCAGAAGAAATAAGAGGACTTAATCATACATAAAGCAGCACTGCGATGGATACAAAGAACTAGTAATCAAGATTCGTAAACTTACTTGTGGGAGTAAGTACAGAAAAATGGAAAGAACATAAAATGATACAAGTGAAAATATAGATAGGTGAAGAGTGGGGAGCATTAATATCAGAATATTACATAGAGACAAGATGCCTGAATCAAGACAGGCATCCAAAAGAGCAGTAGGGAAGATTTTTAAGGCAAGAGACAGGAACAGCATCAGATGCAACTTTGGAAAGGTCAGCATAAGTTTTGCATTACCACAACAAGCTCATAAAGATAAAATTAGCAACCATTTCTGCAGAAGACACTTGCAAAGGAATGAGTTATTAGCTTAAATATCCTATGGCAACAAATTTAACATTAGATTTACCCAACCCAAGCAAAATTCTCAAAGCTTCAATTTTCCTACATGCTTTCTTTAGATGACCAACAAAAAATGAGAAACAAAGGAGAAAAGGATTACCTGTTGCCCAACTGAGCGTCCGTAGATAGTTGGAAGATCAGGAGGCAAGAGAAAGAACAAGAACCCTAATGGTTTCTAAACACGAACGCTAAGCAAAACTAACAAAGACCCCATCAGAACTTGATAAATCCAAGAAGAAAAGGGAAGATTGACTAAAAGAAACAAGGAAAAACCATATACAGATACTTGAAATGAAGAGAAGTTGTTGAGAATTTTGCTATACTTTCAGTATTATTTTCTAATCTAATGATGATTGCTGCTTGGACTTTGAATGTTGCAGAAATGGAAATTGCAAGAAAAGTAAAGAAGACACACAATTTTCTTGGTTCGATAGCACACAACTATCTACGTCCAAGGGCCGAAATTCACACACCAGATTTTATTAATATCAAGAAAGAAGGTATACAAGAGATTGAGTGTTTTTCCTAAAAAACACCTGCAAGAGTTTCTCACAAACTCCCTAGTACCCTTTTGATAGGTAATCTAGCACTCTCACTATTTTCTTACTTGAATCACAAACAATGTAAACCTTTTGTAGACTTGTAAATGTACTAAGTTGTGTGTGATTGCTTCGGACTTGTCCTATTTATAAGAGTTGAGGACAACTGTTGTTGACTGAGTCAATGAATATGCATATGTCATGCACGTGTTACTTAACGTATCAGCTTTTCTCCTTTAGTTTTCTCACATGTCATACCATTGCTTCATTTAAAGTGAAATGCTGCGTTTTGGGTTCCATGTCTTGATCATGTGCTGTCCATGTGCGCCACTCATGCCTCCTTATGCTATGCGTTTTGGTTAACTCAGCAGATTGCTTTTGTTTTCCTTCTTTCTTCGACTTTCAACTCTCTAGAGTCTTCCTTCATTTCACACGCACGCAAACCTCTTGTCCCAAAAAATCCAAATCTTTGTTCTGGATCTGAAGTGTGAGGGTTTATGGAGAATCTTGTGTTTTTCTTCACAGAAGTAAAGAGAGAAACTTTGAGGTATGACTCATACAACGGAGTCTGTCCAATGACAGGGAGCAGATTACTCATGGGAAGAGCCTTACGGCCCTTACCTTTGATCCCTCCTTCGTCTCTCTAGAATTCTCTCTTTTTCCTTCTCTCCGTTGATTGCTTAGAATGGAAACCGTAGGTAAGTGAGAAGAAATGAGAAAAGATAAAATAGGATTTAGTTTTTTATTTTTATAATTAAATAAATCAAATAAAGAAATAACGTATTATTAAGAATATATTAATAATGGAATGGTCATTTGATAAATATTAAAGTAAAATTATTTTATTAATAATTATTAATTTGTTATAATTTATCAATAGTTATTAATACATTAATCAATTTAATATGGGGATAAATTAATTATTTTGTTAAAATTTTATTTTATTTTGTAATAATTTAATAATAATATTAACAATTTTGGTTATGATTTATTTTCTATAATTAGATAATAACAATTTGATTATTGTTATTGCTAATGAAATTTATAAGTTTTAGTTATTATTAATTTACCATATTTATATTAATTATATTAAATATATAATAGAAATTAATATATAATAATAATTTATTTATTAATAATTACTGAATACTATTTATCATAATTTATTTATAGTTATAATATATTTACTAGTTTTATATAATAGTAAATTATATATTTATGAAATTTTTATTTATTATCTAAGAGTAGTAATAATAAGCAAGAACATTAATTTTTATATTTTATTATAGTTTATAATTGATTGTTTATTTTTATTGTTAATTAATATATATTAATTATTTTTCTTATCCTTTCTACTGCTATACACAGTGCTAATAATGATAATTCTTTTATAATATAGGTTTGTTAAACTTAATATCAATGTTGTTTAATTTTTATATTTTATGACTACATAAGTGTAAATTATTTTAACGTATCAATCATCGCATTTATTAATAATATTATATAGTGGAATAAAATTTATAATAAAAGAGATAAGGGGTACAAATGACGTGGAAGTTACTTTAGGCATTTACAAGACAAGATGTCTACGTGTGCCATTACCAAGATTCACGAGCAAGCTTCTGCTTGGCAATGAGTTGGGTTCGGAAGGGATGACAGCTAGGCGTAGGTCTGGCCAGCATTAAGTCATCGGATCGGCGTGAATTCAGACAGTCTAAGCCTTGCTTAATGCTTGATTTTTATAAATATAACAATGTTATTTTGTTAAATATAATATTATTTTACATTTTTTATTTAAAAAAGTTCGATCCTGGCAAAATTGGACGTGGGTTGAGCTGAATCGAGCCAAAGCTTGGGTCGAGCTGTCTTAGGCGTAATTAGAGTTAGGCTCAAGTCAACTACCTTAGCTTGATTTGCCTCAGGCTCAATCCTATTGTCTCTGGCCAAATCGAGTCATGGATTGGGTCTTTACCAGGTTCAGGCTTGGGCAAGCCCTGCTGACCTGATCTTTTATCACCTCTAAAGTTAAGTCAGACTTGTCTAGACTCGAGATTGGTCTAAAAATTTTTTGAGTCAATTTTTTAAATAAAAATATTATTTTATTTAAAATGATGTCATTTTCTTAAAATTTTTGGGTTTTGAATTGCCCAAACTCATCTCAACCTTAAGTCTAAAAATTTTTTATCTGTTGATTTTAAACATCGTACACTTAACTATCACCCCTCTATGAGGTCCTTATATGTGAAAGTTTAAGTAAAGAGATACCTTTGAATCACGTACTAACTCTTCTCTTCCTCTTATTAGGACATAAAATTTATAAGTTTTAAAGAATTGCCAATATCATAGTATGCACAAACGCCCCCATTGATATATCATATTCATCAACGAGCTAAAACCACGGTTGTAGATATCATTCCATACCAGTCAAAAAATGGAACGGTATTGACGTCATCGATATCGGCCGCAAGTATCGGTCGGTACTCAAAATACGGGAATATACCTGGCCAGTATCATAAATCTCCAAAATTTGAGGACCAATTTGTAAAAAAAAATTAAACCCTAATAAAAACTACCCCCTCCCACCTTGACACCTCTGCCTCTTTTTGCTTCTGCCTCTCTTTTTTCAATTTGTCCTCTCTCTCTCAATGACTTAATCATCCTCTCTCTATCGCAAGGCCCACGCTCTTGTCGTCCTCTCCACTCCTCGATGATGGTCGGTGCTCCAGCAGTACTCCACTGCTCCTTCACCACACAACGTCATCTTCACCTCTTCGGACATCTTCCTCCACCACATGACGTCATCTTCCTTCATTCGTCCTCTGCGATGACCACCAACCACCATCATCTGCTCTCTAGTCTCCGGCGACCACTAACCATGTAGCTTTCAGATCTGAGAATAATACCCAAATCTCAACCCATCCTGAGTCACCCATCACCGATTGTGAATTTTGTTTGGTTAGGTGTTTTTTTTTCAGTTTTTGTTATAGTGTTTCTGGTTAATTGTTTGCTTTGTGAATTGTGATTGCTTCTGGTTAATGGAATGAAATTGTAAAAGATTTGTGACTTTGTTTGTCGTTGGTTAGAGACTTGGAGTTGGATAATAGATATTATGTATTGGATTTGAAGTTGAATTGAATGAAAGGAGTATGGTTTTGGTTGGTTTTGGTAATGGTTCGGTTGGTTTTGGTAATGAAACTATGAAAGTTGTATGTTACTATGTGGTAAATGGTAATAGTTTGGTTGGCTTTGGTTCATTTGTGGTTTAAAACAAACAAATTTTTTTTACTAAATTTGAAAATAAAAATAGAAACAAACAAAAGCCCTTAATTTTGTTATTAACTAACTCGGATCCAAATTCCAAAGCTCCCATTATTTATTATCTATAAAAGAAAATTTCAAAGATCAGTCCTAGCTTTGTCTGTAAAATTTACATACCTTCAGTTTTTTGATCTTTGTTAGTGGGTTACTCACTTACTTAACGTTTGGGTAGTTGGTTCAGTTGGGCTGACAACATGAAATGAAGTCTTCCAAAATCATAATTCAAAAACTAATCAAAATTATGGATCCTTCTATAGTAAAATCATTTTTGCATATCTGTCTCCTCTATTATCTAATTTTATTGCTTGAATTAGTATCTTATGTTGTGTCATAATTTTGTCATTTACTAAAATGAATATTGTTAATATGCTGTTGACGTATGTTAGAACACATTTTTCGTTCTTTTATCTTGTAGCTGCTTTTTTAGTTTTTAGTTAAGAATTAAGGTTAATTGGGGATTAAAGTTAAGGTTATAATTAGAGTTAGAATCAAAATTAATCATCTAATTAACACTTTTTTGCTTGAAAATTTGAAGTTTAGAAATTGCAATTTTTACGATGTATACTAGTTTTTAAATTTCAATTTAATTCTAATAATCCTATCTAAATTTACAGTAGAATATTTTATTATCCCTAATCTTCTTGATTCATCTTAATTATTGTAAGAGGATAATTAATCTTAACTCTCATATTCATAGGCTTTACTACTCTCTAACAGTCAAGTCTATCTATTTCTGAATTTTACTCTAGTTTCATGCATCGTTACTTCTTTGGGCTTAATATAAATATATAAAGACATTATTTATGTTGCATTGCCTTATGAATGACTTAACGTTAGCACTGCTAATTTTGTTGATAAAACTACTAAAGGATTAATTTCTTACAAAACTAACATCTTCATTTTTCTGTTACAGATGAATGGAAGGAAGTTCAACTACTCCTGATTAAACTACTGCAGGAAGATATAATGATCCAACTTGGGCTCATGCTGCATTAGTTCCAAGTATGAAGAATCATACAATTTGCTTGTTTTGTAACAAGCATTTGAAAGGTGGAGGAATTACCCAATATAAGAAACATTTAGCTGGGGTTAAAAGAGATGTAGAACCCTATAAAAAAGTAAGTCATGCTGTGAAGTGGAAAATAAAAACATTGCTTGAAGAATATAACATCAGAAAGATAAAAGGGAAAGGTTGAATTTTGAAATTGGTTATGGAAGTTCATTTTCTGGTTTCCATGGTGATTGTGGAAATGTTGAAGGTGGTAGTGGTAATAATGGTAGTGGTACTAGCAGTGTTCCATCTTAGACCTAAGAAGAAGTACCTGAACTTGATGTAAGGAAAAGAAGAAGGCAGGTGATTAGTTTCTTTGCACCACGAATAACTATTGGAGCCTAACCTTCAATTCGTAGTGCAATGCAATCAAGAGATGCGGCTCACAAAGTTGATATGGCAATAGCTAGATGGTAGTATGATACGAGTTCATCATTCAATGCTTCTTAATCTTATTATTATTAACCTGTAATGGATGTAATGACCTCTTATGATCCGAGATACAAAGGTCCTTTAATTGATGACTTAAGAGGTAAACTTTTAAGTTGTTCTATTTATAAAATTAGAAGTTATTTAGCAGAAAGAAGAGTAAATTGGGGTATTTATGGATGTTCAATCATATGTGATGGTTGGAAAAATAGGAGACAAGGCTCTATGATTTTTAAATCTATTGATGCATCTGGCCTTATTAGAAATATTGAGACTTTGTTTGCGATATTTGATGAAGTTGTGAATGAAGTAAGGCTAGAATGCATTGTTCAGTTTATTACTGACAATGATTCCGCTTATAAAGCGGTAGGAAAAATGTTGCAAATTATGTATAATTCTTATTTTTGGACCCCTTATGTTGCACATTACATTGAACTAATGTTGGAGAATATAGGAGATCCTAAGTATTTTCCTGTTATTGATGAGACTATGCTGAAAGCTAAAAAGGTGACAAAGTTCATTTATAATCGTCCATGGGTATTGAATTTGATGAGAAATAAATTTACTAATTATAAGAATTTGTGTTGTCCTGCTGTGACAAGATTTGTAACAAATGTCTTATCACTTTAATCTTTTGTTTCGATGAAGAAAAAATTAAGACAAATATTTACAAGTGATAAATGGATTGCATCTCAGCATGCTAGGTTTAATGTTGGAGTGGTGGTTTGTAATATTATACTAGAAGATAGAGAATTTTGGTCTTAATGTTAATTTGTTATCCGAGTTTGTGAGCCTTTAGTAAGGGTGCTTCACTTGGTTGATAGTAAAGAAAAGCCAACAATGGGTTATATTTTTGATAACATGGAAAAAGAGACGGAAGCAATCAAGGCTAATCTAAAATATAAGTCTTCTTTGTACACACCATATCTTTTAATCATTAATGAGAGAAGGGAAAGACAACTTTATTCTCCTTTGTTTGCATCTGGGGCATTTTTGAATCCTAGTGTTTATTTTAGACTGGATCTTAGTAAGCAAGCTGAAGTTAATAGAGGAATGCTTCTAACTATTACAACAATTGTTAACATTGACGCGATGCAAGATCTTTTAAGTTCACAAATGGAGCTTTATAAGTTGTCTTATGGGGATTTTGGAAGGTCGATTGATATTCGACAAAGAGGAAAACTTTCTCCAGGTATTAGTATTTCCTTTTTCTTATTTGTTGAAAACTAATTATCACTTTATTTGGTTTATAACGCTACTTTTTTTATCTTATAACTTACAGTTTCTTGGTGGGATCAATTCGGAAATAATGTTCCAAAATTGAAAAGATTTGCAATTCAAATTTTAAGTTAATGTGTGAGTGCAACAAGCTGTGAACGAAACTGAAGCACATTTGAATTTATTTACTCTAAAAAAGGAATAGATTGGAGCATAAGAGGTTGAATGACTTGATTTTTTTTCGTTACAATTTAAAACGTCATGAAAGGTATGTTATTATCATTATTAATTTCGATATAATTTCTTATAATTTTCTAATAATTAAAATTTATTGTTTACTAGAAGTCTTAATAGTACAAGTGGTTCAATTGATCCAATTTCTACTGATAATATTGATCTTTTGGTGGATTGAGTTTCTGAAGAACAGAATTTGGTAGATGTCAACGACTCGGAAGATAATCTTGGATAAGAAAGCATTGATATGTCATTTGGTGTATTAAATTTGAATGATAATGATGATGAAGCTCCTTTCAATGATGAGGATTTTGTACCAAATGATAACTGGGGTCAGTGTAATTATAGCGAGTATCTTCCTGTTGACGATTGAATTTTGTTCCAGTTTTTTCCTCTTCTTTTAATTTTACTTATATTTGATGTTTATGTTAAAATCTATACATGTAACGTAATCATAAATGTTTTTGTTTCAGGTTTAACTTCTACTTGATTGTTTCCTCGTCATGAATTATTTTTCTAAATTGTAATAGTTAAGGATATTTATTGTTCTTTTTATTGGATGTTTTGATGTAATTATTATTTACTAAAATGATGAAATTGTATTATTGTAATATTTTAAATACTTTGTATTATTTTTAATTTTATATTTGTATTATAATGATTGTCTTTTTTTCTTATTAATTGTGGTTATTGTTTATATATAAAATATTTAAAAATTATTATTATTTCATATTAATTGTGATTATTATTTATTATTATAATTTTTGAAAACATGATTGATGTAAACTTGTAAAATATATAGTACAACTGTACAATATACCAATGAGCTATTTTACAAATTTTAAAAAATTTCAAGGACTATTTCATAAATTTAAAAAATTACCCGAAATGTTACCCAGTATTGACCGGTATCAGTACAGTACCGTACCAGAACTCAATCCGATACTAAGTCCAGTACGGTTTTTGCAACTTTGGCTAAAACCGGACTAAATTGACTAATTCAATAAGGTTAATTGGGAATCATCTTCTTAATTAGTCAGTTTGATTATATAATTACCTCTAAAACCCTAAATTAGTCGGTTAAAATGCAAATCAGCCAAAAAATTTTAAAATCTTAAATACTATCCAAACCAATTTAAAGAGTTATAATTAACGAACAAGTTTGTTTTGGAATAAAACTGTGTATTATTAGATCTCTTTAGATCTCGTTTGTCAACAAAATTTCTACTAAGTATAGTTGAGGATAAATCGATGAACAAGTATTTGAAGTGAATGATAAGATAGTTGCCACTCAGATTTCCTCATTTTATCTAAGTGTAGCAAGTCATGACAATAACATATTCTAAGGATATAATGAAAATGAATAACCATAAACAAATAATATCATTTTAAATAAATAATTAGGTTATCTGAAATTTCAAATTATATTACGAGTCAATCCTTCAAGTTCGAACCTAATTAAAACAGATCAAACATATTAACTTTAAGATGAGTCGAAAACAAAACCATTCCAAATGTCATACCTAATCGAAGGGTGTGTCATGTTTTGTTTTACTTTTCTTTTGGTTTTAGTGTTTCTTTTTTCTATGGCCAAATCATATATCACATGTCAATGCAATGGACAGCTGTTAATGTTTTAAACCTTTGATTTCACTTCTCTAATTACCAGCCACTGGCCCTCTCCTTCTTCAAAATACTGATTAAATGTATTTATGGTTACTTATTCAGTTTGCTGGAATTCAGTGCTTTGGCTGTATTTTGGCTGTATTTTTAACTTGAATTGAAATTCTTGACATCAAGTCCTGCATTAACCATTAGTACCATCTCCTACTGAGTTTTACTTGGGACTTCACTAGGATCTTGTGGATTTTGACGTTAGTTTCCTCATTAAACATGCATATCTAGCCGTCTGCATATGATCCCAGAGCTGTGAGCATCATTTGAATTTTATTATATCCAACTTCACTCTTGAACGGAAAATCTCAAATTCTACTTGGGACAAAACATGGATCAAACTCCAACAAGGCAATCACGGTGCATTATACATTGAATTTGGAAGAGAGAAAAATATGGAAAGAATGGTTCAATTCAGTACAGATAATACAGTCTAATGAACAAGAACTCCTCGTCATTGTCCAGAAAGGCTTATAGCTTCAAGGAAATTGCTGCTATAAGAACAACACCGAAGGATATCACAGTGGTTGCTGCACCTGAATTGTCAACAGAGGCATCATCTGAGGAACCTGTTGGAGCTTTGTTAGTGATATCCTTCTCAGGCTTTGAAGGTGCAGGAGCTGGTGATGGTGAACTGAAGATGTCTAATGGAAGAAGAACCTGATCCACCTGATACACAGCCAATTGGCCATCAGTATATATAGTATTAGCTACTGTTGCTTGATCGACCCCGGTTGTAAGGTTCACTTGATTTCCTGAAGTTGTTACATTTAATGGGAACTCGCCGTTGGCACTGTTTCCAGCTTGTGTACGCAGGGGATTGCTTACTGTTTGGAACTGTGACGTGGAAAGAAAATTGGGAACAATGTGGAATTGAACAAGCTGCACTTTTTGCTGATCGGTGAGTGAGTTCAATGTGCCCGCTTTGAGGCTGGCAAAGGAATTATCAGTTGGTGCAAAGACCGTTAGGCCTTGGTTTGAGTTGTTAAGTTGTGTGTTGATTTGGTCAGCTTCTTGCGTTGTTTTCATTAGCTTAATAAGGGTTGCGAATTGACCACCTTTCTCAAGGATCGCTGTGATGTTGGTCGGACCAGATGGTGCTGGTGATGGGGCTTGAGCTAAAGTGGTGGAGAAGTAGAAGAAGAACATGAACAAGAGGGTGAGCGTGGAAGCAAGTTGCTTTCTCATTGTCACGTAGGCTGTGTGATAAGGTCCGATTACTTACTATTTGGTTGTAATAGTAGTATTGACGAAATGTTTGAGGGGTTTGGAAAAGAGAAGAGTATATATATGAAGAGAAGAGAAGGGTAATCTAGTGGGTGTTATAGTTAGGTGGAGTCGTCCAAATGAAAGGTGACATGAGAACCTCAAGTCCAGTAGTAATCTTGATTGTTAAGGTAGAGATAACAAGTGATGTTGCTTTGCAAGGCAGGATATACGAAAGGGTATTTGATTCCAACATGAGTAAGTGGGCCGAGTTCTTCTACCAAATCATGGCCATGATGCTTGTTGCTTGTATTCGGGGATATCTTTTAAGAAAGCTAACTTCAAGTCCAAGTTTTCAATTTAGTTTTCTTACTAAAACTAGTCAAGGTTGTTAGTGTGAAATGAAGCTCTCATATGGATTTGATTGAACTTGGTGTTTTCTTGGCTTTCTGGGTATGGCTGTTGCGAGGTTGCTTTACTTAAAGTCTTCAGGGCAACTCAGATTTACAAGACTAGAATGTGATGTACAAACTAAAAGACGTAATGGGGTATCGATTTTGTTTTGTGTGCAGTAGGATACGACATAGAGGCCAACCATTCGAACCACGACCATGTCGTCGTTACATAAATGATTAACCAGTCCAGTCCAAATTGTTGGTGGAGTTGCCTAATCAATTAGCTCGCCAGTCAATCTAATGCATAAAGATTTTACTTTGGAGAGACAGGACACTTTTTATTATAATTAACTAATTTTAATTATTTTAAATTATTAATAAATAATTTTAATATTAAATTTTTAAAAAAAATTCTTTTTCTGTCGTTAGAATAAGTGGCCAAAATCATATATATTCTATTTATTAATAGTTTCTACTAAAATTAAATTTTCAAAATACTATATTAAAACTTATTACTATTTTAGATAAAATTTTAAAATTATACAATAATATCTCAATTTTATGTAATAAAAGTTTAGTTTTTAAAGTATATTAAATTTTAACCACTCTTAATTATATACTTTTTGAAATGTCATATTTTTTAATAGCAAAGAATTACAACAATAAAATATTACCACCACGACACAACAAAATGGAAGTAAAATCTCAAATAAAAATATTTATAATTTATTTTTTTATATTGCAGATTTAGCTTTAATAGATACATCAAATATAAATAAAACTAAAAATAAAAAGAAAAGATGGAAAAACTATAATGTAATTACACAACATATACAGTTAAATCATATTGACCATAACTTTCATTTGGTATACAGTTATTATCAATAACATCATTCAAATTTAATGCACTAAATGATAAGTCAATAATTTTCTATCCAAAACTATCTTCTGATTCACTCTCATCTATAAAATTTAGTTCCTTTAAAACTCAATCTAGTTGAGATCAATAAGATCAAGATATTTGTATCGGGTAAATACCAAATCATTTAACCCTATATTTTCCAATATATTTTGATCTTTTGAATGGATAAACTCAAATATGCTTCAATTCCTTTCACAACTTGCACTCATACATTGATTAAGAATTTAAATTGAAAAATTTTGCAATTCTAGAATACTACTTCTAAATTAGACCAACCAATAAGTATAAGACAACAAAAGTAATATCATAAATAGAATAAAGTGATGATTTTTTTTCAAATAAGTAGCACAAGTAAAGAAATGTAAACTTGGATTAAGTTTATCTCATTAAAGAATTACAATGGACATTTTAAAATTACCATACGCATTGTTGTGCATCCATTTAAGAGCTAAGCAAGTCTTACATCATCTCACTTAAAATAATTATTGAAATAGTTAAAAGCATTCCCCCGCTAACTTCAAATATCTTTGTGAAACTTGGTTTGATATAAATAGTTAAATTAAGAATTGAACAAAAAAAAAAGGGTAAGTTGTCTATATCTCCACCTCTTATTAATGACAGTTAAATAAGGCAAGTACAAGAAATTCTACTTTTCAAATTAGTCTTGATTGTTTCCTTAACCCTTTCTATAATATTACAAAAATAACATATTGTTAACTTTTTTAATTATTATTAGCCAAACAGAGAACTTTCAGTAGAGGCCCACAAACTCAATTGATAAGCTAACATCAAGACAAAAATTCATAACACTCAAATATAATTATGTAAACCTCAATCTGACATTAGCTTAACATGTTGAGATGCAATTCATTTATTGCTAGCAAGTATTTGCCTAAACTCCTTCCATTGAATAAAATATTAATGTGGTAAAAAATTTGCTGCAAATAAAAAAATATCATTACGAGACAAATTCTTACAATTTATGAAATCTTTCCTTATAAAATTCCAAACACATCCATAATCAAAGATGGACTTAATGATTTTCTTTTTTCTTTCTACACAATTCAATAATAACAGGAAATTATCCATTTCTTCTATATTTTTCAATATGAAGTTAATACAATACACAATATAAGGAGTTGAATAACAAAGATTATACTTATATTACAACATATTTATATCTACTTTATAAGCAACGTCATTTTTAGTGATGAATTGTTCAATATTATAAGGCCCAAATTCATTCATAATTTTATCAAAAAACATTTCTAATAGAATATCATTTTTTATGAGGTTCATTGTATCAATTGACTTTAAAAATATTGATCTCTTAATAGAAAGAATCCAAAAATTTATAATTGGCTCATGTTTTTATTTGTTTAACCATTTATTCAACCCTTTCCTCTTTCATTCAGATAAACTGTTGTTTTAATGACATAATTATTCAAAAGTTTACTTCTATAATTATTAATTTAAGAAGATTTAAATCCTAAACTAACAGAAGCAATAACATTCACTGTAAGCTAGCAGTAGTAAGATTGCATAACATTAAATGACAAACCCATATCATATTACTACCTAGAGATTGTCATTTTTGTATTATGAACTTCTTTTTGGATTCAATGCATTATAGATGGAAGGTTAATTTCTAGGACTTGTTCGTGGAGCAAAAAATTAGACAATTATCTTATTCTCTTCCCCCAATTAGTAAGGATTGTAGCACCCCTTACTGTAAGGTACACACCGAAACGCTCGGAGGTCATTTCAGTACATATCTTACGATAAGGGCAGGGATGTCAATTTCGTCCCGGCCCAGCCTGATTTTGACTCGAGTTTGGCGGGCCATAGGTCGACCATGGTCCACCTGGGCCGAGCTGTGGGCCGACTATGGTCGGCCCGTACGAGCCATGGCCCTACCCGATGTTTTGTTCAAAACGACGCTGTTTTTTATTTTTTATATTAAAAAATATAGACAGGCCGGGTTTAGCCCGGCACGCCCTTGGCTCGCCGGGCCAAGGGCAGATCGCTGGCCAGTCGGCCTATCGGAGGGTCGAGCTATCCCAGCCCAGGTAGGCCACAAGTCGGCCCGCGGCCTGACGTTTTTTAGGCCTAGCCCGGCCCTGCCCATTGACATCCACAGATAAGGGCGGGCTACTATTGGTCACTACATTCACTTCACATGGAATCATATCATTATTCACTTATAAAGAATCATAAGGAAATCACAATATTTTAAAACCAACTTTTCCCTCATTTCACTTCACAAATCCAAAAGTCTAGATTGTACCTTTAATCACTTACTACATATACATTATCAAAACCTAGTACAGAAGTACTACATGAAAGAGGATAATATGCAAAGTCTATCTAATCTAGGGATGTCAATGGGCTCAGCCCGGCCCGCCGATGGGCCGACCAGCCCGTGGCTAGCACGAGCCGATCATGGTCGGCCCGAGGCCCGGCCCTGGTGAACCATGGTCAGCCCGCGGCCAGCTCATGGCCTGCCAAACTCAAGCCAAAAACGGGCAGGGCGGGGCCAGGCCAGGATTGACATCCCTAATCTAATCTATACAAAAATCCTAACTGACCGACCTTTGAGCCATGACTTCTCTTGTCAAATCACAATCTACAAGGATGGTAGAGCCTCTCAGTAGCTAGAGTCGTATCTCGATCCTGAAAAGATAACGTTGCAATTTTGGGTCAGTTTGCGAACTCAATGAAGTAACCATCATCGATGGTTCATTCAATTCATGAAACACACCATTTCACATAACATGAAATTCAAAATTTTGCAAAATAGATCATGTATCACACTTTTACTCCAGCATAGG
>JANZXR010000004.1:31554603-31567744 GCA_027575705.1 Erythroxylum echinodendron | reverse complement strand
CAAAAACACTTTCAATAATCCTAACCCAATCCAAAATGACCAAAATACCCTTCCCATAAGTGAGGGGATGTTACAATGAAGAACGAAGAGAGCAAGAACAATTGAAAGAAAAAAAGACAACTTAAAGTGTAGTCTTTTAACAAAACAATCGTGGGTTATAAGTGATATTGCCACATGTCACTTTCTTATGGCTTCATTTGTCCGTCCTTTGATAACTAGTCTATTTGACTTCAATTTTTAATCCAATTTTCTCCCAAATTTCAATAACATAAGCCATTAAGTCCCAAAATCTTATATAAAAATTTCCACTGTCATTTGACATTTATTTCTACTGCCATTTGTCAATTGTCTTACCACTTGACATTTTTCCTAGTCCAAAATTTACCCAAATTTTCATGAATTTTCTAAAAATCTCCAAAAATTCTAAATAACTAAATGCACTCTCCAAATCAATTTTTCAATATATAAAGACCACAATTCTCCACAAAATACAAATCAATTATACCCGGAATGTCAATGAATACGTGTATAATCATTTTAATGTGCAACATTTCACTATTCACTTGTATGCGTATATCATATTATGCATGAGCATGAAAAATGCATTTCTAAGCTCTCATTAATCACTCATATTTACTATTCTAACCTCCCAAAAGTAATGGGATGTTACAAGGATTGTATCTATCCCTTTTTTTTAGGCGTACTAGCCTGACATAAATGCCAATTCTCGAACGTCTGAAAGAAAAAAGACAAGAAAGTTGCATCCATGCTCCTTCTTAGAAGAACCTACAATATTATCAATAGCATCATCATTAGTGTAAGAGGAATTACAACTATCATTTTCATAGCTAATTGTTTTCCTTCTTTCCTTTTTGTTCTTATATTCTTCAGATAAAATTAGCATTTATGATATATGTTTTGTATGGTTTCACATTACTTCTTACTAAATGTTTTTTAATCTTGTGATTATCTCACCTTTCAAATGCTTGTCACAATACAAATAGATAGTGTGGTTTCTCTTACTAGGAATCAATTTTTCATTATCCTAAGTTAGATCATCAAATCTTTCTAAAGAGACTATAATGTCAAGAACACGTGAAATTTCCTCTGCTTATCTATAAAAAAAAGTGCAAACATATGTAAGTTAAAATTTAATTTGTTTTTTATTTTGAATTTGTTGCTCTAAAGCTTAATTATTTTAAGAATAGTATTAAGTTCATCACATAAAATAAAAGATTTTCTAGGTGGTGGATTTACATTGACTTGGTAGAAGGAGGGTAGCCATTAAAGACAACAAAGACTTCAAGTTAGGGATGACAATGCCCAGCTCATACTATCTATGGAAAAGAAGTAATATAGTCGGGGATGACAATAGATCAAGTCTATCTAGATGTGAAAATTAGTGTTCAGGTTTAGTTCTGAGACGCATTGTCTAAAACTCGACCGAACTTAGTCCTAACTTAATTATTATTTTTATTTAAATTTTAAAAATAACATTATTTTTCTTAAAATTCTCAAATTTCATACCGCATTTAACTGGACAGCTCGAGTGCTATTTGAAGTTTGATCAAAATGAGTTTCAGACATAGGATTGGCATGTTATGGAATGTGGTGCACTTTTCAGGATGATGAAGTCAAAGATACAACAACTTAATAGTGGCAGCAATTTCGATGCACCAACTTACAATGGAGGACTAACGGCAAAGGAGCACTGATAACAAGAGAAAGTCAGTTAATTAGGGATTGAATGTTTAGATAAAGACTACTTTTTCTTTCAATTTAGCCCTTTAGTTTTTCTTAATTTATAATTATTATTTAATGTTGTCTTCCTCCATCTTTGTATGGTCCAGTAAGATTATACAAGTCAAAATTTCATTGTACACCCTAATATAATTATTTTGAATAATACAACCTATTTATATACCTGTTTTTATAAGTACAATTCGTACGGAACAAAAAATATAATGTTATTAAAATATCACCCCTTGGGTTACCTTTGGCTGGAGGGCACACAGGGATAACATCACCAAGATATGTGGCATTGTTTGCACCAGTGAGTCGAAAAAGACTCTTCTCTTTATAACTTCTAGGCTCGTAGAATATTTCACTGATAAGTCTCACTAAAGATACATCACGATTTTCTGGCTTTTATACCAGTCAAATGAGTTATAAAACACATCATAATAAGAGATTAAGGATAAACAAAGATTGACTTTAGTATAAATTCCAGTTATGCTAGCTAAGACACAAGCCCTTTTTCTTAGGCATCAACTCTTAAGACTTGCCTTTTAGGAATTTACACTCTTTAGTCTTTTCCCATTTAACAACAACTTCAAATAGATAAATTTAATAATTTTTTTTAAATTTTAATATTATAAGGTACTTTTATGTAATTCAAAATAATAATAAAATTACTTACTTCTTTTATTTTTTTAAAAGAAATAAAAACTTATTTTATTTCTTTTATTTTACTATTATGACATTTAGTTTGACTCCACTTTTATTTTACTATTATGACATTTAGTTTTAGTCTTTGTTTTTTTCAAATAAAGAAAAATTTTGTTTGCTTACTAATGTCAATAGAGTTGTATTTTTATTATTGATAATAATTACTTTATTTTATTAAAATAAATATTTTTAAAATTAAAATTTATTTAAATATATTTTAATTATTAAATCAAAATTTTATTTGAAATTTATACATTTTGAGGATATTTTAAATTTTGATTATATTTATTAATAATAAATTAATTAATTAATTAAATTACAAAATTAATTAAATTATTAAATATAATTAAATTATTTATAATTTTAATTAATTAAATATAATATTAAATTAAATCAGCCATAATTCTTATTAATAATTAATATATTAAACAATTAAATAATATATATTTAGTTGATAGTAAATTAGGTTAAAAACGTTTTTTTTATTTTTATAAATTTTGGAAGTTAAAGAAATCAAAATCCAAAATAGAAACTAAAAATTCCAAAAACAAGATTTTTTAAAAAATTTAAAATTAAAACATAAAATTTAAAAAAATAAAAACCAATAGGGGTTTGCTTTTTCTTTCTTGTTTTTTTTTGGTATTTCTCCTACATTCGACTGTTCATTTCTCTTTTTCTCTCTTCATTCGAGTCAGATTGACTCACCTCTTCTCTAAATCTAATTTACTCTTTTACGTGATTGCAAGTGGCACTCTCACTCATCCTTTGTGCCAACAAAGATTACATCAGGATTGAGGAGGTCTGAGTCTGAACAAGTGAGAGACATATGTGTCTATTGTAAGCGTGTCTCGGTGGAACATATGTGTATATTGTAAGGGTGACTCGGTGGATGTGAAGAAGGTTCATCTCATCTCATCCTACTATAAAATTATTAATATTTTTTCTAGAATAAACTTCGTATTATTTCTTTAATTTAGTGCTTTTCAAATAAAAACTTACGAATTCAAATGGGAATTAATATTAGAAAATTTGGATTTATAAATCATTTACGTTCTATATGAGTTATAAATAATACGGACACTATCGTTAATTATTTTAGATATATCGATGAAATTTTCATGTAAATTTGAAATATACAATAAAAATTAATTTGTTTAATTTATATTATTTGTTTAATTTCTTAAAATTAATTTCGCATTAAACTATATCTTTTTTTCACTTTTCACTTATCTGAACATAACAATAATATAGTCTTCATTTGTATCTTCAGTTTATAAAATTTTTTAAACTTGGTATTTTGTTATTCATTATGCCTAATAGCTGAAGTTAAATACAATTTAATATCTTAAAAAGACTAGCCCAACTCAAAACATAGCTTAATATTTAAACAAATAAGATATGATAGTTAATATTCAATCCTCGTACTTGGTCCATCCATTTAAAATAAGAAAGAATAATATGGCTTCGTGAGTCTGTCAGTGCAACGAATATCACATTTCTATTATCAAAATCATGTTATTTTCAAAATAAAAGAGTATTATAGCGCTATTTGCTAAATGAAAAAAAGCTACAAAAAAGAATTAATTACCGGTGGAGAGTAAAGCCAAGCATAACAATGTGAAGTTTTCTTTGTTAACTTGCATAAAACCACACAAGTAAAGATTTATATTTTCAATTCAAAAGGACCAAAGCAATTACATGAAAATTAATAAATCGATAAGTAAAGATAAAAGAAAATAAACCAACAGTAGAGGAAACGAGCAAGCTAATTTTCATAATCAAGATCGTCAATACTTCATATCGCTTCATCTACATGTAAAAACATTATTTTGTAAATTATACACAATTATACATTAATTCTATTAAATGAATATTCAACATATGATAATTAAGGATTAAATATGCCTTGATCGTCAAATATTCTTTCAAAGAAACTCTACATACTTGTAACAATATAAAAAAGTTAATATAATATATTATTAAAAGTATTAAAATAAACAAAACTAACATATCATAAATAATAGAATTTATCCTAAATATCTTCATCACCTAACCAACTTTGGGTATGTATAAGGGCTTTCACAGTATTATGATGAAATCAAGTACGATGAGGACAAACTATCCAATCGTTAATACTAAAAGTAAACCTTAAAACAATAGTAGAAACTAGAATTGTTAAAAGGTCTAGTGCAATTACTTGCATCATCAAAAAGCACGTGCGCTTTTACCATAATAATACATTGAATTGCACATTTTCTACCACATTTTCTACCAAGGTCATAACACATGTCTCCAAATAATTATCTAATTCCATCCTATTGTAAGAAGTCCTAGCTTATTTTTATTTGATGAATTGTGAAAAATTAGGACTTACACCAAACATATCAACAACAGATGAGAATGAAGTTGAAGCTGATACTGAACTACTACAATCATGATCTTTGTCTAATTTCAGTTGATATCTATTAAATTAATCGTAGCAAAATTGTTTATTGATATCAATATGTTTTAGAGTCTGATCACCACAAAACTTGTAATAATAATAAAAATAGCATCTCATATATTAGGCCCAACATAGAAATAATTGCCATAAATTTTCCTATTGTAGACCAATAAGAATTGAGTTTTTCCATTATTTGCTCTACCATGACCTTGATCACCTTATTGGAATCAAATATCTAACCATATAAAGTTCGTTTGATCTCACATATGTGACTAAAGTAAATGTGTAAAGTTAGATATCTTGTTCCTGAGAATAACTTACTATCATTATAAAATATTTCTAACTTCGCAAAAATGCTTTAACCAACTTTTATTTTTTTGGTTGGTAGCTAAGAAAACCGAGAATCACTTTATCTCAAGCTGTTGAACAACTCAATATACTTAGTTTTTGACTCCAATATCTTGAATATTGAATTCCACCTAGTCAGATAATCCAAATACCAATATATCTTGAATATTGAATTCCACCTAGTCAGATAATCCAAATACCAACTTCTTTGTGCACGCATTGCGTAGTTATCGTGCAATTACTTTAAAATTTTCTACTCTTTTGGTTGTTGCACTCTAATGCATTGTGTTACTTTGAATTGCCTCCATTGCTTCCTTTATTATCTCCAACCCATCCTTTATAATTAAATTTATAATATGTATGAAAAAATACATATGGACTAACCTTCCACTAATCACCAATCTCCTAACCCACAACTTATTCTTCAATTTTTCTATTATCGCATCATTTTGTTACAATTATCAATAGTTATGGTTGAAAGCTTGGTGTCAATGTTCTAATCTATTAATAACTCTATCATCATAGTTGTCAACCTTTCACTTGTATGCAGTGTTGCATATAAATAAACCTACTATTTAAAAACAAGAACAATTATCAGTAATAAAATAATAAATAAATGATAACAATATTAAAGAGTATCTTAGTAATTAACTACATCAAATTTAGTCATCATCAATGTAGTATGCCATTACCACCATATAACCCCTCATTTAGTTATTACCGTCTACATATCTAGTGTGATGGCTACCCATTTGTGAATACTCAACGTCTTCAGTATTTCTTTCTTTTGACCACCATAAATCTTAAAAATGTCCTTCTTCACAATTTTCTAAGTTAGAAACTTGAATTTCGATAGGAGTGAGGTGAGAAATATCCTGAAGTTTTTACTGTCAACAATAAAAAGTACCTATTTATCACTAGTGATCATCTTAGTTATAATGTTTGACCTCTTAATACTATCTTCTTTATATTGCAAGACTCTATGTGTCTCTTTAAATGGGAGATTCTAACTTTGAAACCCCTAGTCAACATCATATGACAATACTTTACATTCTGTCTTTTCAACTCTTTCCTTTGATCTAGTCTTGGTGAAGTAACTCTTAACATCACTTCTTAATTATCTGTTGCCTTCAACTTTAACCATTTCTTCACCTGGTACTAGATTATTAACTCTTAATTGGTATATTATGCAGTATTAAATTAGAACTCTTTACTAAAGGAATATGCTCATCCATATGAAACAATCAACATATATGAATATGATGTATTTTATGTTCATATACTTTACATTTTAATAACATTAACATGTATACATACTAACATTAATGAGCATATAAGTTATTCATACACATTTACATTTATAAATACACTTTATATTGGTTCAAATGCTATTCATTTCTTTATACTATTAATAAATTTCCTCAAATGTAAACAACTGGAAATAGAGAGGAAGCATTTTTATTTTATGGTTAGCAATCCACAAGGAAACTGTATTGAAAAAGATTAGAAGAAACCAATTTCATAGTAGGAAAAGAGGAACCTTCAAGTTCAATATATTGATAAGTTAGGGTTAACATATTAATCATTTATACTGAGCATTTGGAGAAGCTCAAGGCATCCAAAAAATTATGGTTTAGGGTTTTAATAAACTAGGCACTTAATAGCAGCAAGTGCAATATTTAAACTTTCAAGAGCTAGCATAGACCTCCAGACGAAGGACCAAAACATTAGATAAATTAGTGTCAAATCTAAGTAATAAATTCCATATGTATTTCCAAAATTAGATTTATTAGCTTAAACAAATGGCAACTTTGTAATAGGTGTGTAGCTATGCCCTGTGTGGCATACAATATACTTAGGTCTTGTTTGGTAACCACTAATAAATACAAATACTTCGATCTTGTTTGGTAACTAATAATAAAGAGGTGGGAATGAGAATACAACCTTTATTATATAACTTTTACATTTTTGGTTACTATGAATGGATAAAATATATAGGGAATGACAAAGTTAGAATGATTTCTAAATAATCTTGGACTTTTATTCCTAATGCGGGTGTGGGTATAAGTTGGAATCAGACATCAGGAATAAGAGATAAGAGATGTTATTAGAATATTACCAAGTTATTATCAAAATATTATCAAGATATTGATTCTTATTAAAATATTATCATCAAAATCATATATTAGGATCTTTTATTTTAATTTATTTAATAATTATTTTATTTTGTTTCATTGATACTTTTATTCTTACCATAACAATTATTTATAATTAACAATTTTATAAATTATTGAAAATTTAACTAAATATGAGTTAAAAATTTTCATTATCATTCCTAATATTTGATACCAAATACTAGTATAACTATTAACTTTGTTTAATCCTATACCAATTTCGTATAATCAGTGATTATATTTCTATTCTAATTCTAGCTTTCTATTCTTATTCCCCCTTTTTTTATTATGAATCCTTCATTACATTACAAGTTACTAAATGTGACCTTAATGTTAAATAAACATTTTAATAAGAACAATGAGACAATTGTAACAATTATCACATTGCAATGACACTTTTTCACTATCAATTCGTATATTGCAAAATAAACCTTTTAAGCACAGCTAAACATTTATACAAATCCACATTTTGCATAAAAGGTAATCAGTTCCTTTGCTCCTATTCATGTGTTTACTTGCTGCAAAATACAAATGTTAAATTGTATCTATTTCTTTTTTTTAATCTATGCTTTACTTTCAAAAGTTATCACAAGAAATCAATCAGTAAGTCTAAATTTTTTAAAAAATGAGAACAATAAATTTATTATCACTTCAATACCACTGCATTCTAAGTTTTACTTATCGTTTTGTTAGTATAATGTGAAATAAAAGTGTTATCTTAACCAAAGTAAAGCTTCATATTGTTTAAGTAATAAGTGATAAGGATAAAGGATAAAGGATAAATCACATATTCAACTACTACTTATAAGTTCAACATTCAACTAAAATGACATATGGTAGAAAGTAAGATGGTAGTCGTAAGAGTTTTTTTTAATGTTTTTTACAATCTGATCTAAAGCATTACTTTCATTATATTCTAGTCATTCAGTTCTCTACTAAAGTTATACAAGATAAAAACTAAAAGTTAGCTCACATTGGTAACACTCTTATTCATTAAATGGTGCAGTCGTTCCCCTTATGAATAACAACTGATATTTTCACAAAAAGATGATAAAGGAAAGTAAAAATTGTATAAAGTTACCTAAGCGAAAGTGAGAGAGACTAGGAAAGACTAACTCTGTTGAAGATAAGAAGGACGTGAGAGATAGAATTAGAGGAGTATGACTATCTACAATGGAGGATCTGAAGGGAGGAGGAATGAAGGAGCCTCCATGATTGGAGAAGACATAAGAGGAGTCTGGCTACCTAGAATGGAGGATTTGAAGAGGGATGAATGGAGGAGATTTTGTGTAACTGGAGAAGTCAGTAGAGGAGTCTAGATGTTTGGAATAGAGGATCTGTGACAAATAGGAGTTTATTTTCTATATTAAAATGACATTGTTTTGTTTAAGCAAAAGCAAAACGATGTTTTTGTCAACTTGGACAAAATGATTTAGCTCCTCCCGTAAAACAACGTCATTTTATCTATATTTATATAATTGATGATTCATAAGAATGTCAATTTTAACCCAGCTTGCCTAGTTTGGCTCGATTTTGACCAGAATTGAACAGGTCATGGGCAGGTCACGTGTCAAAATTGTTTAGCCAGATAGGGCTAAGCTTTGATCCTCCCGTGGCCCGACCAAAATGTCAAAAATGACATCGTTTTGTATTTTTTAAAAAATATATATAAACTTAGCCTATATAAATTTAAAAAAAGCCCAAACTTAGCCCAAAGCCTAATCAAATCAAGTTGAATATATTGATTTTAAGTCAAGTCGATCATGTTTATTTTGGGTTGGGCTAGGTTAGGTCTAAACAAAAATGTCAATCATAGTGTTTATGTTTTTCATAGTTATGCTTATGAGTCTAAGTAAACATCATTTAATAACATTGCGCAAGATATGTAAAATAGTACAAGATCTTATTCTCACCATTTCAATATATAGAAACCTTATGACTTGATCAAACCTAGCTTGATGTCTTAGTATGAATGGGAGCAAATAGTCTATATAAAACTGCCTAGCTCCTTGTTCGACAGTAAATCATTGGATGTAGACAATGCAACATCATTCTAGGACCATATTAAAAATAAACTTAAGTATTTGTTATTAAATCCATTTTGTTGTTACTTTGTTTAAGCCTTATCTATAAAATAAATCCTACTTAAGTTTATATTTAGCAATCATATACTTTGCAATTCTTTATAGATAATAGACTATTTAATTCTATTAAAGTAAGGTCAGGCTTCAAATTAATCTCTAAAAAGAAGAATTACATACTTCTCACAAAAAATATATACTTTAAATTATTCCATAAGACAATTTTTTCTGTTAATACTCACATTTAATTCCTTTTAGTGATGGTAGATTCAGATAATATGAATGATTTAAATAATTATATTAAAATAAGTGAAAAGGATGGTGTATGAAATGATGCAATAAAGATGCATTAATCTCATTATTAGTTGAAGACTTGAAGAAGGAAAATTGAACAACTAACATCTTTTCCAAATCTGATTAGAAGAATATAAAGACAAGTCTTCGAATAAAATTCATAAAGAATATATTGATATGCAATTGAAGCTATAAATAATGCACTGAGGGCTAAATTGAAGAACTTCAAAATTTTATTAAAGAAATATGAATTGGTTATAACTCCATCACCGATGAAGTTATTACTAAATATAAAATTTGGAAAATTTTATTTAAGGTAAAATATTTCTTCACTTATTGATATATCCTATTATAATTTTTCTCATGTGCACTATTCATTATTATAGACGCATAAAATGACTCATAAATTTAAGAAAAAAAGGTAATGAATTTTCATACTTGTGACATATTTTTTGAGATACTACTACAAATAGTTTACATGCATCAACTAAATCTCCATCAAACAATATAGAAGAGGAACATAGAACTGAAGTTGATGAAATTTGTTGCTTCAATAAAAAAGAAGATCAATTTGCAAGTTTTCTTTGTAAGAAAAAATAAAAAAAGAAGAAAGCTCTTAAGAAGAAAAAGGCAAAAAAAAAAGGCATACTCTAGTATTTTAAAAAATGCCTTGCTTGCAATTAGTGAACAATCAAAAAGAATTTACTTGAGAAAAAAAAAAGATGACAATATCATCCACAGAAGATAAAGAATCTAGAGCTTCATCAGTTAATCAAGATACTAATAAAATGATGAAATGTTTGAATTTCTTACATAATTTAGGCATTAAGGATGTGTAGTACAAAAAAGCAATGAAGGCTTTATATGATTTTCGACTTCATAGGAAGATTTTTATAATGATAGTAGATGCAAGGAATATGGATTGAATTATGTTCCTTTAGTAATATGTTCATGTTAATGTATTAAACTCTTATTTATTTAGGCACTTTTTTGTTTAGAACTATTATATGGTTTTAACATTTTAAGTATATGTTTTGTGTGAACATTTTGACTTATTAATATGAAGTTCTTAAATTTCTGTTATATTTTTTGGTGTTTCATAGTAGTTTTAAGGGGTGTTTGATTAGTTGGTATGAAAAGAAAGGAATAAGTAAGCAATGAAAAAAGATGGTTGATAATATATTATGATTGGATGAAAAGTATTTTTATATCCCTTTGTGGGGCAATACTCCATACCCTCCAATACTATATTTTCATTCCTCACTATATTCATTATAATTCCTATTATCGTTCGCCCAAGTGAACCAAGCACACCCTTAGCATTTATATTTTAATGTCTTTATTAATTATTTAATACTAGTAATAGAGACATTGCTTCATTATTAGATTTTGAACCAATTCAAATATTAAAATGATTAAGAAAACATTTATTTCTTTAACTGGTGAAGAAAAAAGACATTTTCATTTACACAAGCAACTATGTAGAACTTTTTCTCCATCAGGTCATAATTGTATATTAAGACATTTGAATAAGAATTTTATAAAGAATTATAAAAACTTTAAAATGAGCAAAACAATCTTCTTGGGTATATGATGAGTTAAAAGTTTAATAGGCTTAAAGTCAACTAGTCATTTGATTATGGTGGAACAAGTTGCAATGTTTTTGATGTCGATAGAGTATAGTGACACACTAGAGTCAATGTAAAGCACTTTTAACATTAGACTTGAACAATTGTTAATTATTTTTGCAAATTCTTATGTAAAGTTATTCGTCTCATAGAAAGAGTTATTATTTCATCATCCTTTACTAGTACACCTCTTAAGATTCAATATAATTCAAAACACTTTGCATATTTTCAAGTATATTCATATATTTTATTACTATTTTGTTATATTTTTATAATTAATTAATTTAATAATACAATTTCATTTTGTAGTATTTCATGGGAGAAATTCGTGGTATACATATTGATGCATATGTTCTAACTAATAAATAAATATAATATAGTGGTAAAAGAATGGATCAAACTTAAAATATTATGTCTTGTTATTTATTTGATATGTATTTCACATGTATAATGGCTGGATTAGAAAGTACTATAAACGACTATGAGTACTTTTATAAAAAGTAACAAATGTAACAAACTAATTCGCATGTCTCCATAAGGTGTTACATTATTTTAAATAAAAAATGTAATTACAATTAATTATTATTAGCTTTTGTTAATATTACATTCTTTATATGTTTAGGTAACTTTTATTTGATTGACTCATACTACATTAATATGTTTGGATTTCTTTCATCATATTGATATGAAAGATATCATTTGTGAGATTATAGAAGAAGAGGAAGACCTCAAGATCTATAAAAATTATCTACCTATAGGCATTCTTCACTAAGAATTAGTTTTAAACAATATTCTAAGATTCTAAAAGTAAGATTTCCTATACTTCCGAACATGACTTGGTTTATCTTCATTTTTATTACAAATTTTAACTAAATAAACTTTTATTTAAAAAGCAAAATCTAATAATAAAATGAAAATGAAAAATTATAACAAAAAATAAAAGTACCAAACTACTCATAAACTAAAAAATTCTTTACTTTCTGTGACAAGTACTTGTGAGTTTGTAAATATATAGAGGTGATAGATGGTCAAATCAGACTTAGATAATGATATGGATTCAAGCAGCTTGAGGTCTAAACAAGCTCAAAACTCACTACCCAAGTTGAAACTTGATTGTGCTTCAGCGGACTAAAGCTCGTTCAACTCAGGCTATTTTAAAATTTTTAAAACTTGAAATCTAAAATTAAAGACAGTCTGAATCCTGAATTAAATTAAGTCAAACTTTTTGACGTTAGTATGGGTGAGGCCAACCTGAGCTTTAATGTCATACCTATTAATTTATATTTGAATCAGCTTTACATTCTAGACAAGTTATTAGAGTGAGAGGAGTGACTTGGGGCCCGGTGAAATCAGTTATGTAGCCCATCAAGTGACATAAGATGGCAACTACCCATTTCAGGAAAGATCATATCACTTGTTCCCATTACTTTGTTCCTACTCTATTCCATGAAAATCTATTCATTCAATAAATGAGACTCATAAAAATTGGACGGCGGAGATGAGACGGGAACTAGGAGAATAGGATTGTTGGGAACAAAAAATCTGTTCCTATTTCAAGGTATGCAGGAACCACTCGTGAGAATTATAAAGAGACCATCCATGGGCAGGAATTTGGATTTTAGGAGACTACAAGAGTCGAGTGTATACATGTGAAGATTGCCTCAAAATGTAAAATTTTGTGATTTCTGTGTTCTGAGGCCCATTATGAATTTTTGTGGTCTGAAT
>JANZXR010000004.1:31541559-31554503 GCA_027575705.1 Erythroxylum echinodendron | reverse complement strand
ATGTGATGCCATGTGGAGTATTGTAGTGATTGCACGTAGCGCTCCCTTATCTTAGGATATGTGTCGGAATGACCTACCGGCGTTCCGGTGCGTATCCTAAGATAATGGGGTGTTACAATACATCTCGGAGTTTATGTTGGAGTTGTTACTTGCAACATCGTAATTCATTCAAAAGATCTTAAGTTTGTGAAATATATTTATTAATATTAATTTGTTTAAATTTATAATTTAATTTTATATCACTAATTTATTAAGTATCTATCTACTAATTAGGGATAAGACTGTATACAATTGAATCTCCTCAAATTTTGTGTCTCAGTGAGATTTCTACTGGATATTGTTATTGTAATTTATTAAGTGATTAATTAAGAATGCATAATTTATAAATTATTATATTTTTGTGAATTTGAAGTTAATGTTTTCCTTCCTTAAAATGTAAATAAATTGGAAAATGAATTTTTCATTTTTATTCTATATTGGGCCATGAGGAGCCCAACATGGTAACCTTCTTAGACACATAAGCAGAGAGCCCACTCCACAGCCCAGAATATCCTGTAATGGAATGCATATACTCTCTGGATCCACACCTGATCTGTTTAAAATACACCTTTTGTGCACGTTATAATTCCTCCACACGAACTTATTTATTATAATCAGAGACAACAAATGTCGGCCCACCACCGTCCTAACCCCACATCCCCTGCTTTCATTACCTCAATCATAAGCTTCACGATCTCAACCGTCAATCAGGTTGACTTGTTCCTTCCCAAAGTCAAACCTCTCCCTAAGTTGAAACACACACAGACGTTGTCGTTTCTAGATAGCCGCAAACTAAAGGATCTATTTTCTAACACCTCCATTGAAGAAGAAGAAGATCATCACAAATCAAAAAGAGAAAGCAAAAGAGAACCAAAAGCTTACCTTTTCTGCACATGCATACATATGCACCCACATATTGATTCTATATAGAGAAGAACTTTTCTGGAGGAGAGTTCCCAAAGTGTCATGATCAGATGTGTATTGTAGGGTGAAATTACTTTCACCATGATCAACACAACTAACGGCATGATTTCACCGTCGTCTTCGTCGGCGACCATCCAATCGCCGGGACTCAAGACCTATTTTAAAACTCCGGAGGGAAGGTATAAGCTTCACTACGAGAAGACTCATCCTTCTGGTCTTCTTCACTACGCTCACGGCAAAACCGTCACTCAGGTGCTTCATTCATTCTCTACTATTGATTTACTACTACCCATTTCTTCAAGTTTTCTTCTTTTCTTGTTTTCCTGGACCGGTTTGTGATTTTTGGTTTCTAGGTCAGTGCCCATATGTTGAAATGTCGTTTTTATCTTTTTTATCGCGTCTTTCACAATCTCTCTTGTTCTTCGCGAGAACTTTGTGAAGGAATCTTTTTTTATATAATTTCTTTGGAAGCTCTAGTGTTTTTCCTTCTTAATGTCAATCATACATTGTTAGTTCATTAGTTTGTTAGAGCTTTATGAATAGAAAGGGTCTGCAAATTGGTGGGTGCCATTTACGGTTTTTATCTTTCTTCTTTAGTTTCAGTATCCCCATAATGTAAATGATAGAAATTGAGTATTAAAGTGATTGCTAGTAGAAATTTGAATTCAAATGTAGGTCTATTGAATTTATCGGTTTATATATGTGTTTCTGATACCAAATGTGTGGCAAAATTTGATGTCAGGTAACTATAGCTAATCTCAAGGACAAACCAGCGCCTACAACTCCTACGGCTCCGGCTTCAAGTTTCAGTGCTACCAGTGGTGTAAGGTCAGCTGCAGCTCGGTTGCTGGGCACTGGCAATGGAAATCGGGCGCTAAGCTTTGTTGGAGGGAATGGTGGAAGTAAAAGTGTCAGTGGAACTAGTAGAGTTGGATCACTTGGAGCTTCAAGTTCAAATAATTCAATAATAAATACAAACTTTGATGGAAAGGGGACTTACTTGATCTTCAATGTTGGTGATGTGATATTTATAAGTGATCTAAACTCTCATGATAAGGTATTTTTAGTAAATAACTCTTTTTTTTTTATGAGCTAGAAACAATCGGCTGCTACTTGAGACCTTTATTGTTATGCACAGGACCCAATAAAATCTATCCATTTTAGTAATTCGAATCCTGTGTGTCATGCCTTCGATGAAGACTCCAACGATGGACATGATTTGATTATTGGGTTAAGCTCGGGTGATGGTGAGTACTTCAAAAGTTTGAATTTCTGTATCTTTTCCACAGGAAGTAGACTTTCTGATGTTGTTGGTCATCTTTTTCCGATTATAGTATACTCGGTGTCATTGAGACAACAATTACAGGATGTTGGAAAGAAGCTTGTAGGAGCCCAGCACTATAATAAGGATGGTTCTGTTAATAACAGGCAAGAATTACCTAGCTTCCTTGTATTTTCCTGCAATCCATTCTCCTAATATTTATATGATTTCTCTTCTTTAAAGTGATGATCTAGTCATTTAATGTAATAGGTGCTTATGTACTGATGTATAAAACTAGTTTGATGATTCAACATATTTTAGAGAAAGTACCTAGTGCATACTGTAAATAATATTTGACTGAACCCCTACTGCGTAAACCATATGGAAAGAAGTGCTTACTCTTAGTGGTTCTTTGTAGAGAGTAAGTATAATTAATATTAAAGTAGGATATGTGCATTTGGTGCATCTACGAATGTGTCTACGGATCTCATTTAGGCATTGAGAAATCAATCTGTGGACCTTTATTGTTCATCTAGAAGACAAGAAAAGGCCTATATATTTTTTTGGCATCGAAGAGAAAGGTACAAGAAAACTAATCTGAGCTCTTCAGTGGAAAGTAACTAAGTACCGTGCCAACATATTGGGATAAATTTGTTGATTACATTTATCAGTCCGCTCATCTTTTAAGCGTGATCTGTAATTGCTTTAACATTCTGAAGTTTCTGACAGCATAGTAAAGGATGGTTAGGCAATAAAATGGGGCACAAAAAATCTTTTTATTTTACTAGTTGTCTTTTGTATCTTTTCCTGGGATTTTTAAGATCTTTTACTTCTTCATTTGGTTCTCTGACAGCCTTAACTAGTTGTTCAGCATGGTTCTTTTGAACCTTTGTTTACTGCCAGTGATATGCATCCTAGACCCTATAATTTTCAGTTATTCATTGTGTTTCAAAAACTAACCGCCCATTTTCTATATGCAGATAAAACATTACATCTTTGGCTATAAAATTCTACAAAAGCCAGAGTATTGTTATGCGTTTTCTCCCTTTCCTTTTTCCTCAGTCTGGGAGTTTTAGGGGCAAAGTCAACTTAATAACTCATAGCAAGTTTGTCAAACATACTGCAGTCATTTATGAATTCTGTAACAACTAGTGGTTGGATTAAATTTCGTGATCTAGAAATCATTTATTCGAAAAGTAATTACATTAATGCTGCTTTTGTAACAGTCGTTGCACTAGTGTTGCATGGGTACCTGCAAGTGATGGCTCTTTTGTTGTTGCTCATGCTGATGGGAATTTGTATGTGTATGAAAAGGCAAGCTTGATGGGAACGATTGTTTCTTGCAAATTCTTTTCATTTCATGTTTCTGCTTGTCATATTTAGTCTGTCTGATTAGTTCATGTATTCTTCCTCTAGAACAAGGATGGAGCAGGTGATTCTTCATTTTCTGTTATAAAAGATCCAACACAATTCTCTGTTTCACATGCTCGTCATAATAAGGTAAAAACTTGATTCTTGTAGTAGTTAAAATCTTTTTTTTTTTTTTTTTGGTTCTTACCAGTTAAATGTTTCCCGTTTCAAACATAGAATTCAGCAATTGGTATTTTAAATCCACAGAAGTAACAAGCTTCTTATACATGTACATTTCACTATGTATCATCTAGACTACCACTTATTTAGATACTTTTACATTACTTTTGTGACTGCAAGAAATTCTTTAAATTGATGTTTCTAAGGGATATTGAAGCAAAATTCCAAGGATATATAAATGCTTATATGCGGGAACAGTAGTTTGCCCTGATGTGGCGGCCCCAAGATGATCATGATCTGTGTCTTTCTGAGGTGCCTCTATTTTTGAGGATCAGTTTCTTGATCAAACTATTTGAAGTGACGTTTCTGAACAGAATGCTTAGTTATTTAATTTCTACTCTTTTAAACTGGTCCTTCCCTTGTGGCTCTGTAGATTCATTAGTTTCTGGCCAACTCTCTCTCTCTCTCTCTATATATATATGTATATATGAGTCTATTTTAATCAAACTTTCTTAGATCCTCCTTGTCCTTGATGTTATATCTTGTTTATATTCTACACAAGATTGTCATGCTATCTATATTCTAGTGTAGGAGAGATTCTAATTTCATGAATCAATATATCTGCCATCTACATCAATGACAAGGTTTTGGTGCTTTCTGTATGGCTTTATTAGGAGAGCACCATTTGTATGAATGTTTTTTAAATTTATCCCCTTTTAACATCATAAATACATTATCATAAGAATTGCTTGTGTAGTGTTCCCTTAGTATCAGAAGAATATGTAAACAAAATTTGCTGATTATCATTCAACGTGTTATTTGTTAAAAACTATATGCAGAGTAACCCAATTGCCAGATGGCATATTTGCCTAGGTTCAATTAATAGCATTACATTCTCAAATGATGGGACCTACTTAGCTACTGTTGGAAGAGACGGTAAAACCTTCATCTTCTTCACTTGCAGTCAACCTTTCACATCTATTTTCTCTAAATTTGTTGAGAACCTTATTGGCCCAAGTTTCACTGAGCACAGGGTATTTACGAGTTTTTGACTATTCAAAAGAGCAACTTATCTGTGGTGGTAAAAGTTATTACGGTGCTCTCCTATCTTGTGCTTGGAGGTGAATGACTGAACTGATTTTCAAGTAATGTCATTGATAGAAACTTGCTTCTGGTACTATGTTAGAAATTATGGTCCAAGCTTGTTACATTTTGGAGGGTGACCTAGATTATATTATTTTGTTCTTCTTGTTTTAACTTCTCTCCTACTTTTGCTATTCCCTTATTGAAATTTGTGTGCAATTTTTTTCTGTCAGCATGGACGGGAAGTACATTTTGGCTGGAGGTGAAGATGATTTAGTTCAAGTGTGGAGTATGGAAGATCGGAAGGTTGTGGCATGGGGTGAGGGGCATAACTCATGGGTAAGATTCTCATTAAACGGAATAATTGATTGTTTGTCTGACATTAATTTGACGTTTTACTTAGTTGCTATACGATTGTGCTGGCAGGTCAGTGGAGTGGCATTTGATTCTTATTGGTTGTCACCAAACTCAGATGGCACTGGCGAGAATGTCATGTATCGGTTTGGTTCTGTTGGTCAGGTACTTAATTTGGGTGATAAATATTACTGCTGAATTCTTAACTTGCCATCAAGATTGAACTCTGCAATTCTGGATTTTTTGGCAGATTAAAATGTTAGTGAGGAATTACATGGGTAAATTTTTCTGTGGGAGAACTGTGCCTTAATTATTAACATTACAGTAGAAAGCATCTTAGCATTTTTAATGATATTTTGCGAGCGTCAGAGACTTTAGCGATGAGAGATTGGACATAATTGAACATGTAATAGCATGGGCGTGGAGCCACTACATGGTAGGATAAGAAGATCTATATTATTGCCTGTAAGTTGAAAGGAGTAAAGTGGTTGGAGTTGGAATAAGGTCAACTAGGCAAATCTTATCTCGTAACGAGTTTGCTCTCAGGCTTATAGTTCTTCAAATTCTGCCCTTTTAAAGCCTCAAAGATCAGTATTAAACTTGATGTATTTGTGAACAGGATACACAACTTCTTCTGTGGGACCTGGAAATGGATGAAATTGTTGTGCCATTACGCCGATGCCCTCCTGGTGGATCTCCCACTTTCAGCGCTGGAAGTCACTCTTCTCACTGGGACAATGTTGTCCCTGTTGGCACTCTGCAACCTGCGCCAAGCATGAGAGATGTTCCCAAGCTTTCTCCACTAGTTGCTCATCGTGTTCACACAGAACCCCTTTCTGGCCTGGTATTTACCCAGCAATCTGTTCTTACAGTGTGCAGAGAGGGCCACATAAAAATCTGGATGAGACCTGGAGCAGCTGAACAGTCAGGCAACTCTGAAACCTGTTTAAGTAACAGTTTGAAGGATAAGGCACCATTAACGAGCAAGATTGGCAATGCCAAAACTATGAATAGTTAATTTAAGGAATGTCATCAGAAGTGAGGACAAGCCTACTCTCTTTTTATGGTTTTATATTTCAATTTGGTAGTATGGTTGTTCATCTTTCACCTAGTTGTTTCTCAGAAGTGGGACCAAGAGAGCCTTAACTGTTTATTAGCTGGTAGCTTAAACAGGTGGTTCCATTGTATATTGAGGAATGAAAAGCCATTGATGGCACCGGGAGCTTGGAAGGGGCTGTACCCACTTTTGTAAGTAAAAAACAGTTATTCCTAGGATGTATACACATATTTAATTACTGACACAAATAATTGCTAGTTACCTCTTCCGGATTTGTAGTTTTTTGAGGTGCGTTTGAGTAGTAATTTGATGCTGTAGGCAATGTTCCATTGTAGTTTCTGGGGGAATATCCCTGAGCTATTATGGTGAAAAAGTCATAGCTATAGGTAATAACCAGATGGAACTCATATTTCCCTTGGCTGTGTCATGCCTTGCTCCCGTTATATAATTTTGGGAAATGCCTTGCTCCCATTATATGGGATTTGGACCAAAAGTGAATTGACGATTCAGTTTTCTTGTTTTTATGTATCATCAGACGTAAATCTGAAATGAGGTTATTGTTAACTTCCTTGAACTTCAAAACTAATTTGTCCCAAAAGGATGACTTGTACCGTAAATTCCATCCTACATTATCATAAAGACCGATTGTAGCAATCAAAACACACTTGCAGAAGATTTCACCATTCGAGATTTTGATGTGCCATCGATGTTTCCCCTGTAAATAATTCACTTTAGGAACTAACTGCTCGCTATTAAACCAGAAATTTTTAAATTACATATACTAAATAATATGAGTCTACAGACATATAACTGGAAACAGCTTAAACCACCCCATACAGGAAAAAGAAAACATCTATTTTTTTATGTGATCTGCAGACTGCTCCATTAATGCATAATGATGCAGATTCAATTACCATGCACAGTTTCAGAACCTGCAGTTTCAGTTTCTTGGTGAGCAGAATCACTAACAGGTTGAGGGATAGTTGCAAGTGGTTGATCTGAACGAGTCACATTTTGAGAAGCACGTTGTTCTTGTGATTGGTTAAGCCATCTTCTCCTCCAACGAACTATCTCAGCTATGGCAGAACTTCCACACATTGTAACCCCGAACCCAGTGAATGATGCAAGTATAACAGATAAGACAGCTTGCATATGTAACTGAAGAATCCAAGGAGAAATTGCAAACATCATTGTACACAATATGCAATTATTCGATAAGTTGTCCAATCACAAGTAGTTAACAATTCTTCAGGGTAAGTTATAAGGAAACTCTGACACTCTACCCTTCCATAAGACAAAAGTGAAGCACCCGATAAACAGTTAATAATACTTACCAACTTGTAGAAAAGGTGAGCAGATAGGACTACTAATCCAAATTGAACAGTAGCATAAACCCACACATGACGTCTCCTAACTAAGCACAAATTTCAACAGAACTGGTTAGATCATGTGATATCTGATTACAAAAGCATTTCAACCAAGTAGAGGATCCTCACCCATTGTTGTTGACGTCATGGATGCAAGAATACCTAATATACATGAAAAGGGGAGGGAAATGGCGATTGCACCAGAACCCAATTTGCTAATCTGCATGCATGTGAAATTCAGATCTTTGGTGACCTTGAACAGAAAAACTCACAAGTTGCAGACTTACCAGAAGTTGCTCAAGAAAACAAAAGTAAGCAAGCATGCTGACAATCACCAGAATAGGAACGTCCTGCCAGACCCTGCCAAATTTTGTGCAAGCTAAAACAATCCAACAGGATAATCCCAAATCTTAAAAAAAAAAAAGAGAGAAATTGAATATGCACTAAGTTGACTCATGGGACATTGTCATCCTTTATTACAAAATGAACTGTAAGCCCAAAACAAAGGGAAGAAAAGCGCAAATAAGCGTTTAGATGGCTTCTAGTAAATATTGGAATAAAATACTGCGATACAGTTGGAGAGAGAGAATTATAGACCAACTGCAATAGTAACATAATCATTAACATTTTATTTTCTGCTCTTCTATATAAAATGGAGATTTTATAGAAAGGAAAAGGAAAAAGAAAACACAGAAGGCATTTAAAAACACAGAATGCAGATGAGAATAGCTCCAGTTACCTATACTGAACAGGTCCCAACACATTGCCAGCAGCGCTTCCTCGAGAATTGAGGGCCTGAGTATTTTGAACTCGTAAAAGGGTAACTGGAAGGTTCTTAACATCTTGCTTGCACACATCACATGTTTTGTTACCTTTAATGCTAAACCATTTTATGGCACATTCTTCATGTGCTAAAGCAAGTTCTCCTTTGCAACTGCATTCCATCTTGAGGGTGTCACCGCCTGCCCCCAGTTCAACCAAGCAGATCCTGCATACAGCCTCTTCTTCAGGGATGTCTTCACCACCATCATTGTTCTCATCTGAACCACAAGGCTAAGATAAGGCAAAGGTTGGTTATCACAAGTAACAAAATAAAAAGAAAGCTGCAGGCAAAAACTAAGTAGACAACCACTTTCTAATCTATAGTAATTAAATTGTTAATTCCAGCATGCATATACTTCTGCATAAAGCTCCACATCATACAGATTAAAATTTCATAAGTAGCATTCATTTATCAGTGGGCAATTCCTTGCAAGCTCAATATGATAATACCAAGCCAGTTGATCAAGGCCCCTCTTAACCAATTCAATTAATTATTTTTTCCACAAGAAATAAAGATTAAAAGGCAAGTTAACACAATGCTAGAAATTATCCAGATCAAATTCTTCACATCCCTGTTCCCTTTTCACTCTTTCATTTTCATCTCTTGAAAGAGGGAAAGGGGGCTGGAAAAGGGGAAGGGATGCAATAGATAGAAAGAGTATCAATATGAGAACATATTTACCAGTATCACCCCTGGTAGGCGTAGTTCCCATTCCTGTGACAGGAGCTACCCGTGGTGTAGATGGAACCACGCGAAATTTGCCACCTAATGAATCCAAGTTCTTTATGCTTCCCTCTTTGCTGATCACAGGAACAGACAGTGATCGATGAATGGGTCGCTGGGCCTCTCCTTTCTGCAAAAAGAGAGTTTCAAACCATCAAATGGTGGCAGACTGCTGCGGCCACATTATGCATGAAAAATACAAAATTATTCAGCTAGTTACAAAAATAAATTTGAGACTTATGCCTTTTTTCAACACAAGGAATCTTAAATACAGAAAGAGTAGTAGGTGTCTTGTAAATGGTCTAGTATTGATTTTCCTTTTAGGCTGTTCCATATTACCGACTTCATTTATTTTATACGACAAGTTGCAATATGAACAAAATTTACATTGCATTGAAGTTCATCAAGAATATTTGGACAACTCATAAGAGATAAGATCATCTTAGCCGCAAAAGACAAAAATATTTTTCAAAATGGAGATCCTCGCAGCAGAACTTACTGGATTAATTGGGTTTCCTCCATGTGTAGATTCCGGATTTGAGTGTGCAATAGGAGTAACAGGCAAAGATGATGGTTTTTTCATCTTAGGTGTAAAAAATTTGGAGAGAGACAGTGTTCTAGACATAAACGGTTTATCCCTTCTCAATGTTGATGAACCCCCAAGGGCTAGGATAGCAGCCTTCTCAATATCCGAAGTATTATTGCGAAATTTGAAACTTAACCTTGGAATGAAAGTCTTTATGCCTGATCTACTTGATGATGGAGGATCTGGGGACTTGTTCAGTTTTACAAATCCAGGGCTTTGCATCGGGGAAAAGTTCACCCTTTTCGGAGTGCGACTTGGTGTTGGAGGCATGTTTATCATTGCAAAATCATCCCTGGAGTCCTCAAGAGTTCTTGATGGAATTTCTAAAACTAGGTGTGATCGCCTGCGGGGCGTATCCTCTGGCATCTCCTCCATTATCTCAGTTGAACTCCCAACCTGGAGCATAAAAAAAGAGAGAATAGTAATCGGTATAAACCACTACAAAACAATATATAACCTTTGGAAATTTGCAAATACAACTAACTTGAGTAGCTAACGAGAAACAAGAAGGCGAAATTAACAAAACTGTCAACAGTCAGAGATTGCAAAATAAATCACTTATGAATGTAACGATGAATAAACCTGAGCCAAAAAAATAGGCAGAACTTTTGATGCTGGTGTCACTCTTTCATAGAGATAGAAATATTGAAGTAAAGAGGATTAAATAAGGTGGCCACAAAGGTATGTTGAATTCAGTTTCAGAAAAAAGGATGAAGACAGCACAATTTATGAAATGAATTGTATGTATTTAGCCGATAAACAGATCTTCATAAGTCCCCAAAGGTTTTCCATTAACGGCTGTTTTGGAGGTTATGAAAAAACGGCAAACTGGCAGTAGTAATGAAGTTTAACCAGAAGGCCTTTAGAAAGTTGGCATGTGGATGACTTCCTACAAATTCAGGTAATTTGCTATTCAATACCCCTCAAATGCAGAAGAATCATTGGAAAACTTGCAAGCATGCAATCATGAGATTTTTAAAGAGTTTTATCACAAAGCCAAGCCAGAAGTATCTCCACTATAATTCTGTTCATAAGAAACATTCCGTGAAACTCAAAAGTGAGGCGCATAACTTGTTTTTATTTCCAGCATTGTATAGACGGTTTTTTATCAATCAAAACATCAAAAACAGTTCTTTGCTCTCAACAGTGGGGAATGGAGGGAAGAAGAAATAAATAAAAAGTGAATAAAACCTCAGTAGAGTGTGTGATCATGATGTCCGCGTAATCAAACAGATAAAACTATTGTGGGAATCGAAAGAAAACTATAAAGAAGATTAGCAAAGACAACAGCCAAAGAAGGACAAGGGAAGAACAAAGAACACACCCTTTGAGCTGGAGGATCAACAGAGTTGCTAAAACCCCCTCCACCAACCTTCTGTGATTCAGGCTGTTCTTGATTCCCCATACTTTCACGAGCACTCTTCAAAGACCCAGAATTGGCAAAGGCCAGAACTTTCCTGCCGCGCCTGGTACAGCAATGAACTGTTTTTGATGTTTAGCTGAATTCTCCAAATGCCCTTTTGAAGAAGAGAGAAGGAAATGAAAAATAAGCAGAGAGACACCTGTATGGCTCTGCTAAAGTTTCAATTTTTATATGTTTTCTAACAATGAAGAGAAGGAAAAGGGAGGATAAACAGAGACGTGGCTCCCGGCGTAATCCTAGGTAAAGAAAACCATCAAAATGGGTTTATGGGGTTTATCTGTTTCTTCTATTTCAGTGACTCTCTTCCATCTTCTCTCAATTTCAGAAAGTAACAAGTTAGGCCCACCGTTTCAGTCAGGTAAGGTATATGCAAACCATATTTGGAAAAAGAGAAACTTTGGAAGAGGCTCAACTCTTCTTCTTGTGAAAAAGGGCTAGAAACTTGTAAAATTAACAAAAGGATGAAGTAGTAATTGGTTGACCTTTTACATATCAAGATTCCCAAACTATTTAAAAAAGATTTGAATATATATATATGTATTATACATATCAATATTATTTAAATATTGGTATGAGGAAAAAGGTTTAAGGTATAAAAATTAATTAATTAATTTTAGTTTATAAAAATTTGTCATAAAAATTAAAAATTGATCTAAAAGTTAACCAATTTAAAATTTTTGCAATTAAAACTAGCAAATTTTTTATTACCTTAAAGAATTGGCATCACCTTTTAATAATATATTTTTAATAGGTAACCCTTTCCACGAGTTCTTCTTTTATGTTGGTAGCAGGTTAGGTGGGCGGTATAGTTTCGATCAGTTGGGCAACCGCGCATGAAAGATGCTTCTTTGAATAGACTATTCATAATTTTTTCTTTTTTTTGTTTTTCTAATTGTGTTCATAACTAATTGTAGTTAGCAATCTGATTCCGCTATTAAAAATTTAGGGATAAGTTACCATAAAATTTAAAAATATAAATATAAGATTTAATAAAAGAAAAGATAAGTCATTTACTTCAGTTATGGCTGGAAAGAGAGAAATGTATTTGTAAATTCAAAAATATATATCCCACTTACATGTTAATTGGTATTAAAAATCACAAATACCTTTATCGTTAACACTTAATTAAAGTCCTGCTGAAATGTAAGGTCGAGAAAAATATCACAAATATTTTTATTTTTTTGTTTTTTGTTGTATATGATAATTTTTTTATTCACATTAAATCATTTATTCCAATTTTGTTTCATTAAATTTCATCCATATATTTATGTGAGGTTTATATACAAAAAAAGAGATCAAATCTCCTACATCGATTATAATATTCTTATGGCTACATAAATATGTAGATAAGATTTAATAAAACAATTAAAATTTACGTATTTTCATCTTTGACAATGATACTTTTCCCCTTTAAGTGGACTTGACATTTTGATTCTTCTTCAATAATTGCAAACTCTAATCATTATGGAATCAATTATAACCTTAGCCATCATTTTCCCTATCTTGTCCCATATTTTACCTTTTCTTTCTAATCACACATTCATACAAAACATAAGCTTTTCACACTTTAAAGTATCAATAATCCATTCATTTATTAATTTGATTTTTATATAAGGATGTAGTAATACAAAAACCGGCCGGCCAATTCACAATAAAAATAAAACAAAGGCAATGTATAGAAGGGTAGATGACAAATACAATACAAAGTCAACACATATAGCACGTACGTAATCATTCATATATATATATATATATATATATATATATATATATT
>JANZXR010000004.1:31426531-31440639 GCA_027575705.1 Erythroxylum echinodendron | reverse complement strand
TCGCACTCCTTCTTCCTGAATCAGATGATCCTCCTCAAGAATTTGGTTCAACCGAATGTGGTAAGTAGAATTGGCAATGGAACTAGAATCTCATTCTGGTTTGATCAAGGGTCTAGTCGAGGAACCATGCTGCAGCTGTATGGATCTAATCCCCAACTAATGTCTGTCCCCATTGATGATAAAATGAGCCATTTTATTCAAGGGGATTCTTGGGTCTTTCCAGAATACCTCCAACATTTACAACCTCAGTATCATCCTTCGGTCCACCCTGATGTCTTTCTTTGGAAAGACCAACCTACCCACCAATTACAGAGCAAACGCATTGGAGACCTGCTTCGAGTATGCTTACCTCCGGTTGCATAGAGCTGTATTGGATGGCACCGTTACCTCCCTCCGAAAACTTTCTTCCTCTTTTGGCTAACCATGAAGAATAAACTCAATACCACTGATCACCTTCATTATATGAAAGTGGATAGATCTTGTCCGCTTTGCTTCATACAGGAGGAATCCCAAGAGCATCTGTTCTTTTTGTGCTCCACAGCAGCGGTAATATGAGAGCAGGTACGTAACTATTGTGGGTGTGTTTTTTCTGACCCTTCACTTTCGAGTATCACCAACTATGTTTCTACTTCCACAATTCTCACAAAAGAAGATAGAGGGACTTTTGCCATTGCAATAGGGATAATTGTCCAGACCTTTTGAAAAGAGCGGAATGCCAGACAATTCTAAAGGATGAATAAACCTGTCTCACAACTGGTTGAGGAGGCCATCCGGGATACAAGAGAACTGATTGTATTACAGGCTAATGCATTATCTAGTTCAAGCCATACATATCTTTGACTAAGTTATAGTTTTTATGTTTTCTATCTTGTTGAGGCTCTCCCACTAGTATCTGTTGTATGAGAAGGGTATCCCCTGAGCATCAAACATTTTGTAACGCCTTATTCTTTTATTCAATACTTTCTTTTTATAAAAAAAAAAATTAGGCAGAGAATCTCAACTCTTCAAAAATATCCTTGCAAGTTCCCTGTAAATAAAGTGCACACATGTTTATGAAATGAAGGTGACATATTCTTCGTGGGCAATACATTAAAAGAAAACACAAGCATCAGAGGGAGAAAATCATACCTTAGAGGTAGCCTCATCATTACCTAGGGAAGCTTGTGAACTGATCATAGATCGACCTGTCTTCGACAACCCCCTAGATAACTTTACCCTCAACTGGACATCTAGATATCCATACTTGTCATCTACAACCCTTAAGAAAAATAACCAAAGGAGTTTGAGCGTCACACATGTCTGCTAAACAACCAAATCTTGAAGGAAATGTGTCTTCCTTCAAGACTTAGAGAGGTAAATGATAATCCTTTTCATACTTCACCAACTGTCAGCCCAACTCATGATCACAAATCACGCCTTGTAACAACCATCAGAACGTCTCAGCCCCCTACATTATGTTGCTCATATCTTGTCTTCCTCTAAAGACGAAAATGAATCCACGTATACATCTCAATTTATAATCTTTTCTTATATAAAAGAGTTCAGCATAGTCGAATGCATTTCTCGAAGCCTGAGCTAACTTTGTCGTTAGTGCTTTGTCAAGGGAAGCATGAACATCCCACAAACTTAAAGAAAACCCTCCACCTAAAAAGCTAATAGGAATTTGAGAGCATCTCAGAGTTATGGTCCCTTAATATTAATTATCAGCACCACTTAGCCACCATCTCTCCAAAGGGCAATTATTGACTGCCCATGACAGGATGTAAGTTGGAACTTCCGGTATTTAATTTTAGAGAAGCAGAATGTGACAATATGTCCAATCCCTGAAATTTTAACAACTGTGCTCCACTGAATTACAGGAACAAATGAAGCAGTTTCTTCCTGTTCTTATTTTCAGTACAAAATAACTCGATTTGTCATTAACGACTCATTACTAAATTTTTTGCATGCCTTCATTTAAGAAATTTTCTCAATCATGGATTAAGAAACTTGTTCAATCACGGAAAAAATCGACATTAGTGTTAATAAAAATTGTCTGAAGAGACAGATGGTCCAATTTTCTGACAATATTATTGTTGATTAGTCTTGGAAACTCAGAGATTGCCAATGTAGAAGTTCAAAGGAAAAAAAAGAGGAAGAAGAAGTGATTTGATTGCAGAAACATAATACTCAATTTGTAAAAATCAACGAAACAACTCGGATCTTATTCCTGAAGCTGATACAAAGAAAGTCTTTCCGTGAGCAGAAAATTCTCCTGGAAGAAAGTGAAAAGTGAAAAACATTCATGAATCGTGGTCCTCCCTATCTGCGGCTTCCTCTTCTATAATAGTCTCCAATCGAGGCGCATCAGACGTCTTGTGGTAAGATACGAAAAGGGTTGGGGCAACCTCAACCCATGAACTCAGATATCTGATTTCCTTTTGCATTGCAGAAACGGAGGCGTTTTTCCTGCTATAATTCCAAGTTCTCACCATAGTCATTGCCTTCTTGCTGACAGGATCGATGAGAATGTTTTTGGAACTCTGGTTTTTGTTTGGGGTATCTGAGAGTAGGTAGCTGAGAATGGTTTGGTGGGAAGTGTTTGGACGTGGTTTTATAAGGTGTAGAAAAGGAAGTAGCTGATAATACGCGTTAGTCCATTGAAAACGTGTGGTTATCAATCAGAAGCTAAGTGAATGTGGGGGACCGAGGAAAGGAAAGTGTGAAACACATGGACAAAAGAAGGCTTGCTTAGAAATGGAAGCCATGTCACCACGCACTTTCTTGAGCATTTCCTTTAACCTTTTGCGTTTAGGAGTCATTTTCTCATTGCTTTCTTAGAAAGAAGGCTATGTAGAGTAATAATGATCTTCCAATGTTGTGATAATTAATTTCAGCCATTTGATTCTAAACGAAAGGATTTTGCAGTTCTAATTAACTTTTTGTGCTCTTGTTTAACCTTTTCTCCTCTTATAATTTCTATTGTTTAATAACACATTGTATGGTATCTTTTCTCCTTTTCTGTATATTATCATCGGGTTCGTTGTTGGTGGTGTCGGATTCATTTGATGACTTTCAAGAATTTTAAGTCCCGAGATCCTTAAGAGAATGGCATTATATATGATATGGAAACACGTTTCTGTGAAACACTTTTCATTCTTGTCGGAGGAAACTGAGACAAGGGTATGTATGTACACCTAATCTGCTCAACGATCAGAGCTGCTGCCCAGGAGTAGGCACCTCGATGCTTAGGCAGTGAGGAACGGGGTCTCTACACCGGAAGCTCTGAAAAAGGCAGACAAGAGCTATAAAAGAACATGCAAAATTAATGTTAATCGAACTCCTCGATCCCCTCTTCGGTATTGGTATCTAAAGCAGAAGAATTTGAAGACTACTGGGAGGCAAACAATGGAAGCAGGAGCTACATCAAGCAAAACCTACAAAACTCTTGTCTCCGGAGTCACTGAAACTAGCTTTGATTGTATAGAAAACAACAGGTCAACGTCATATCATCAAAGTTTTGGAAATGCCCGATTGAGACTCCTCTCTTCTTCTCGGTTATGCAATCAAAGAGAGAGGAGAACAGCCAGTGCTTTGCTTGGGGAATTACGCAAAAGTAGATGCCAGCTGGGTCTCAAGCGGAATGTCCAAATTCAGGCCTCTAATGGCAGGGAAGCCATAGCTCATACAGCCAACTTATCTCCCAGAAATCGCGGGCAATGGGATCTCAACTCAAATCCTGCATCATGTCCTGATGCATTTTTACTTACCTTAAACACTGTAATAACCCGAGAAGTCGGGTAAGATAAGCAGTCATTGAATTTTCATTTGTCTAAAGATATTCTTAGGTCAAAGACTAACACTGTAACCAGATTGCTCTAATTAGGCACGCTCATGGCTGTCTCCTGTATCCAAGCTATCAGCATTTCCTTCAATAGAGAACCGACACAAACAATGGAATTGGAGTAAACAAAAATCATTTACAATAGTGCGTATGAATATGGAAGAGTGATTGTTCAAACGAAACTGTCTGTAGTATAAACGTACAAATTTTGCGTAAGTCCTGTTCAGTTGCATAAAATCACAGCTTAGAGTAACTCTAGCTGGTAAGATTGCCAATGCTTGTGGAAGGTATCGCATGACTGTAATAGCGCACAACATATTTAAACTGCTCTATGTGTCGTAGTCTACTTCAAAGATGCGGGATCATTCAATACCTAATAATGATCTTCACATAGAAGGAAGTAGAAACAAAATTATCTGATGCGAAGAATGAGAACCAAAACAAAAATGTTCTCATTACAATAGCAAGCGGACTCTGAATCACAACTTCAGCACCTACAATCCAATTTTTGCATATCACAATCCAACTTGGGAGCAGATTCATGCAAACTCGCATGAAAGATTAGAAGGGCCAACTCAACATGAATTTAGACTACCAGATGGCATTTCAACTGCTCACCAAATAAATTAACTAGCTGACAGAGCATATTAAACAATTTACATCCATATCTAGAATGCCGAGTAAATCATGCCCAAACACTTTATGATTCCATGCTAAAACCCAAGGATAAATGTTGAGGGAGGAAAGGAACCCTCAAGTAAGATATCTTTGGGTTTCCTCATGGACCTCATTGGACACTTGTGAAACATATGGTCAGAACAAAACCAAACAAAAGAGCCAAAATCAAACCGGATATAATCTCTGGAGTTCCTCATCAAGTACTTGAGAAGCATTGAGTCAGAAAAAACCAAACAAATGACCCAAATATGACAGTGAAGACTCCATTACTAAATCATACCTCACATTGCTACAATTAGCACCAAAACAGAATGGACAAATATTTCCCAACATTACAATAATACATATGCTGTTTTAGCATTCTCAACCACCCTCAGATGCAATCCAAATCAAACAACACTGTAAACAGAAAAAGTTCCAAGACCTGTCAATATAAACATATGAATACGCTAAACTCAAGACACTATCCTCCATGCATAAGTTGCAAAGCATACTAAAGTCATGGTTACATGCTTGAACATGAAATCAACCATCTACGGTATAAACCTCCATTTCATGATTCTAAGACCACAATTCAACTAGGTTATGCCAACTCCATCAAAAAGAATTAAAGCCTATCACAAGTCTCACAATAAAAAATCAGACCACTGCTCCGTTCACAATAAAATGCATCATAAAAAATTGATGTTACAGGCATTATCCAAAACACTGACATAATTAAACTTACATCTCCTCGTTCATATCAAATGTTCCAATGATAAGGCTTAAGGGATTCATCTAAGAAAATCTCTTAACAGCCAAAACTGGTAATAAAATGAAAAAGAAAGTAAAAAAATCAAAACAGCACCATTACAATTTTTTGCCATTTCTCTCTCTGAGCTCAATCAAGAGGAATTTCTACTTCCCCATCAGTGATCTCCTGTTGCAAGTCTTTAGGATCCTTACCATCGACCGTACACCCAACGGACACGCAAGTGCCAAGAATCTCCTTGACGGTCCCACTCAAGTCCTTAGCCATCGACCTGGGCCGCATGACCTTCGCAATCTCAATCACATCATCCAGAGAGATGTTCCCGTTGTGCTTGATGTTCTTGGTCTTCTTGCGGTCACGCTCCGGTTCCTTCAACGCTTTGATGACCAGCGCCGCGGCGGACGGCACGACAGTGACCTTCGCCTGACGGTTCTGCACCGTCAGCTTAACGGTAACGCGCAAACCCTTCCAATCCTTTGCAGTCTCTTTGGCGATGTCTTCACCGATCTTTTTCGGAGACAGACCCAAAGGTCCGATCTTTGGAGCGAGAGACGAAGCTGCACCGACCTCGCCTCCGGTGACCCGGACGAACACGTCCACCACCTGACTCGGGTCGAACTTTGGCGGCATAGTAAGTGTACTTTAGATTTTCACAGAGAAGCAAACAACAATCTGTTGAGGCGCAGCGAAATGTACTGCAACTGTTTGGAGCCAAAAATATAGTGCGTGGGACAGAGTGTGAGGGAAGAGTTAGGGTTTTAGCCGGGGCATCAGATAATGACTGAACTCTCCTTGGGCTTGTTGATATTATATTTTGGGCCATGCTTCTTTTTACTATAGCGTATCCGATATCGCACATGATCAATGTATCGTGTTCGGTCCATTTGATTCGATCAAGATTTACAGATTATAAATCGACTTTGAATTTGAATTATATAAAAAAAATTCAATCGGATTTAATATATATTAATCTTTTGCAACTAATTGTCGAATAATTATTTAAATTATTAAAAATATTATAGTACTAAAATTTATTTTAATTATAAAATTTTCTTATTTGTTCATTTTATTTTATTTTTAAAATAATTATTATTAGTGTACATATTTCATAAATTATATTTAATTTTATATATTTATTTTTATTCAATAAATGATTAAATATATATCTATTGCATGCTTTTTAAAATTTTAAAAATATTAATATATGAATTGATTTTAAATGTTAAAATTATATAATAAATCATATTTGAAACTTGAAAATAAACACACTTTAATACAAAAGGTCAAAGGGCTAAATGAACTCTAATGTTTACACTAATATACAAAATGGACCCTAACGTTTGTAAAAAGTTTAAAATGAGCCTTAACGTCTGGAAAATATTTAAATTAAACCCTGACCACTAACGATGTTATGGCATTGTCAGTTATCTGCTGCCATAGATTTTTTTAAAAAAATTTTGGTTATAGAACCCATCAGAAGCTGACATAGACTTTGTTAAATGGAGGTGACTCCCACATACAGCTTTAACGCTGCATTTTTTAGGGATTTTATGTATTTAACGTTGCGTGTGAATAAGAGGAGATGCTGTATTTTGTTGTTAAACACAACGCTCCTCCCTTAGCTTTGAATTTAAACGTATGCATACATGAAGACGCACTGTTTTAAAGTTAAACTTCACACGCTGCATTTGCTTCTTCCCTCCTCTTAAAGGCATCCTTAATCTGCCATCTTCTTCAATCATACAATCCCTAATTCATTAACTTCAATCCCTAAGAAGCATTCTTTTTTAATCCCAAATTGTGTGAAGTTAAATCCTTAATCTGTAGTCTTATTTTCTTCTTCTTTAGTGAACAACAATCTAAGGAAGTTGTCAACTTGTCTAAAAATGATTGTCCACCACCTCCAAAGAACTGAGGATCAACGACAACGTCATCATGAATCAAAGCTAACATCTATTGTTTCTTCATCATCGTTCCATGTTCTCTGTTTGAGTGCAGCTCTGAGACAATGATATGAAGTGAAATGTTTTGATTTCTACTTCTTCATACCCTCAACTGTTATATCTTCAATTTGATTTTGAATGTGAATAGAAATTGAATTTAAGAATGCTTGTGATTGGTTTGACCATGGAAGTTTAATTCGATGATTAGTGTGAGCATAGAATGCGAATGTGAATTTAGTTGAGGAATTTATTTGTACTTTGTGCCAGTGAAGGGAAGGAACATGACTATCCAATTTATTGTTATTTTGGTTGAAGAATGAAATTCTAAATTAGTTCTGCCTTCATGAAGGACTAAATTATGATATTTGTTTCATCAAATTATGATTACATTTTAGAGCTTTTGATGGATTGAACATGGTTTTCTTTTCAAGATCTTATAGCATTAGAGATGCAGGGTGATATGGATCATTTGAATTATAATGAGTGCTATCTTAATATTTCTGAGTAAATGATGAATGTTACCAATGTTCTCTCTATGCATTTAATTAAGATAAATTAAATGAAGATAATATCAATTACTACTTCCTCTCCACTTCCAAGGTGGAAGCCACAATCTTTTGGTGTTGGATTCCTAGCACTTCCAAGTAGTCCAGGCCATACACTTTCATTACGGTTGTTCACTATTGTGGAAGAAAAGTTTTTAAAGATTAAAAGAGTTTTTAAGACAAGAATGATGAATACTTGTTGTGCATACTGAGACCAACATATAGAGAAGAAAACAGATGAATATTGAACTTGACATTTCACAGATATACTCTCTTAGTCTCGGATGCTTATATATATAGGTGTGTGTGTGAGAGAGAGAGAGATAGGGGGTCGTAGGGTGGGTGTGTGTGTGAGAGAGAGAGAGAGAAAGAGAGAGAGGGTCGTAGGGTTACATGTAATGAGTAACTCTCTTCTTCTCTTTACTCTTGCATATATCCATTACTTCGAAAAGAGGTTTTTTGTTCCAATATTATATTGTTACAAAATAAATAGAATCAAACACAAAGTTCCCATAACGGAGACTATGATACATTTATATGAGCTTATTATTGTTTCCATATATGAATCAATTATCTGTGGAGCAAATATGAACGATATGTCATCTATATGAACATATTATTTCCATATATGAATGATACATCTATATGAGCATATTGTTTCCATATATGAATGATATGTCTTTGTATATATGTATGATATGTCTATGGAGCATATATGAATGATATGTCATCTATATGAGCATATTGTTTTCATATATGAATGATACATTTATATGAGCATGTTATATTTCTATGCGTATATGAATGATATGTTTGTGTAGCATATATGAATGATATGTCATCAATATGAGCATATTGTTTCCATATATGAATGATATATCTATATGAGCATATTATTGTTTCAATAGATGCGATCCGTGATATCCTCAAAAGATGGTGGTTTCCTTGCATAGATATGAGCATACATGAACGATATGTCTATGGAGTTATTTGACTTATTATTTCAAAAGACATTATTTGAGATTGTTGACTTATTATTTCCACCTTTGAATAGAAGAACTAAAAGTACTAATATAACTTTGCAGTAACTATATAAAGATACGAAGGTGATGTCTTCAACTAACACTACATTAAATTTAAATAATGATAATCTGATGTGTTATTGTAGTTTAAGAGCTTAATTAACAATTTCATGGAGTGAAAAAAACCAGAAAAAAGATTTTATGGATTCTCCAAATATCGTGTAATTTTAGTTTTTGATAATTTAAAATTGTTTGTATATATGTTTAATGTTTTTGCCTAATGATTATTAATTATCTTTCAAGTTGGAAGGTATGATTTTTTAAGTGGTACGATGACAAATTTAGCGAGAAAGCTATTGAAGTAATTCGAAACTTGAAGAAAGAAGTAGATATTTTTAAGCCGAAGGCTCAACGAACAATTGAATCATATTCAATGTTCAAAATTAAGGAGCAAATAAAGCTAATAAAAGAAGTCATTATTTTGCTGACAAAAGAGAAAAATGAGTTTAAATTTGTTGTACTAATTATTGTAGGGTTTTTGTACTTATGATGAGTTTTATAATATGGTTTGTTGTGGACAAGTATAATTAAACTATACTATTTTTTAAAAAACTTGAATTATGAAGAATGAAAAATCCTCATTTGAACTAATATATTATGCATTATGTTTTTTCTTTATTTTTTGTTAATAATAAAGTTGCTTTAATGATGCGTAATTAATAGTTGTTAAACTTATGAACAAATGGCCTAATAATGAATAATTAAATACAAAAGTGATATCACAAAAACAATTGAAGCAGCGTATACAATTGTGATTATATAACAACAAATAATTGGAGCAGTATATACAAAGCTAATAATATTAGTAAAATGATTACATCACAATGCGTTTATAGACAAAAGTTATGTTATTTATCCATCCATATAGATAACATTAATATAAAGTCTACAAGTCAACCACATTGCTTCCCTCATTTGCACTTGACTGAGAAGGTTGATCTTGTATTGTTTGATTCATTGATGATCTCTGCCTCATTGCATCAGTTTGTAATTGTTGAGATTGAGAAGTTATACTAGTTTTCCTTTGAACATCAGAACTCTTGGTTTGGAAGACAATTTGAATAAATGAGGATCAACTTTTCCAAACTTCCATTTACGACTATATGAAGAGTTACCATCCTACAAATAAACATGTCGTTAACAGTATTAAATCTTGAAAGTAGTCAATAATGGTATTTATGTAAATATACCTATAATATTGCTTTGTTGACTTGCTATAACAACATGTTCAGCTTGTGAGGAGACATTAAGGATGACCTAATAAATATGAATAAAAGATTTTCATAAATAATCAATAGATCTATGAAGCAATACACAATAATTAAAGAATGCTTCATACTTATGGAGATTGCTGAGCTAGTTGAGTTGATCTTTGATTATTACATTGTTTAGCATTGTGACCAGAATTGCCACATTTTCACTTTTTTTTACTTAATCCTTTCTAGTAGATTTATTTGGATTTTTCAATTTAATAGGTTCATTTACTCCTCTCCTTCTAGCTGTTTGAGGTCATCCTCGTATAACTCTTTTGATTGGGGAGTTTATTAGTTCTGCATCAACTATAGCTAGAAAATTGTACCTTTGATAGGTTACAACACATGCTTATACAATGTCATGAATTTAGACTTCTTATAGCACTCATCCACATATGCATCTGACCATTGTTTCGAATGGTGAACAATAATTAAAACATGCTTGCAAGGATATCCATACAGCTCCTACGCCCAACAGTTATATGGTTGGTGTCTACCAATCCTCAAAATATGCTTGGCATCACCTTTGGAAAATTCATACACTCCATCACCATTCCAATCAATTCTCCACTGCATATCATCTTTCTTATTCTTCTCTAATTTCTTCACAACCCTGGGTGCAACTTCTAACTTCTAATCATGTACAAATTGTCTCCTATCCGCATGCCTCTTTATCACCATGATTCTAATTGTTTCTAGCATGCTTATAATTGATCTATCTTTGGCTGGTAAGATCCATCCATTGAATATTTCACTCATGTTATTATCAACAACCGGACATTTAGATTCAAAGGACTAGAACATCTTGCCCATCTCTCCTTCGAATATTCGAGCAACGATGATGCACATCCAGGTGTGATTTTGTCCAATCTTTTCAGCTGCTCATTAAAATCTTTTATGTACGTTGACCAAGCATAATTTCAAAATTGCTTTTGCAAATTTTTTCCTTTCTAATTCGTATACCAATTATGAAATATGTGCGTGGCACACATCTGATGAGTGGCATATGATTTTGTCTCTTCCGTTACTCTAATCAATCCCCATAACAATATAATAGATTAAGTTAATAAATAGTTAACATAACATCTAACCATTAATCAATGAATAAAAAAATACCTTTTATGTATCTGATATTATTGTTAGTCCTTCACCACTACGTAACTCCAAGTTCGAAGTTAACAAACTCATAAACCAAGTCTAAGAATCAATGTTCTCTACCTCAACAACTGCCCAAGCCAACGAATACACACCTCCATCACCATCCCTCCTAACTGCACTAAATAGTTGACCTTGAAATTCAGCCTTCAAAAAACAATCATCAATACCAAAGATTGGCCTAAAATGCATTCATCCTCTTTTCATTGCATGAAAGCATATGTATAATCTTTTGACAGAAAAGAGATAAATATGTATGAATTAATGAATAAAATTCATAAATAAATAAACATTATAATTATCATTGTCAATAATATGTAAAACTTAATGTTGCATACCTGTAACAAACTAGTTTCTTCACTTCTAGTCAGCTTTAACTCAAATGTTAATCTAGGATTACTATTCCTTAGCTCATGAGTGTATCCTTGTAGCTTCACGTATTCATTTACGTAATCACTCGCCCTTTCTTTTCTTAATCTCCTCTTTGCAGCTCTACACATACTTAAGTTGACAAATATATTGAGCTTTTCTCGACGTTCTTTAACCATCTTTGTCGTCGAGATACTAGGCTTCTCAAGTATTCTGTTGCTAAAATGTCTCATTAGGAACTTAGCAGAAACCAATTTTGGTTTGTTTGTTGTAAAACACCTACGCTCATCATTGTATGTCTCCACTTTAAAGTATTGTTCATTCTTGTCACAAACGACATACAACTCCCATGGGCATCCCTCAATACATCTCACTCTCATCCTATGTCTTTCACTTTTTTTAAACTTCACATTATAGCCTGTCTGCACTATATAATCCACAACAGACCTTAAATTTTTTTACAGAGCCAACCTCCATCCCCAATCTCCAATTTGGTTCAGCATCAAATGGATTATGACTAATACCACTACTTGGTCTTTGCAATGGTTCACCAAGCTCTTCTCTGTTAGGATATTCATCACAACCAATAAAACTACCAAAATCTATCAACTCAATTTCAACTGGTTCGTGGTCATCGAGAATCTGAACTTGTATAAAACCCTTATCATGCTCATCATCATCCACCTCTTCATCAACTCCTATACCAACACCTTCGGTGCTAACACCTTTAGTAGCTCCACAACTTTCCTCCTCACCCTCCTTATCTCCATCCTCCATCATCTCCTTCAGATATAAACAATATGTCAGGAACAAATGATGAGGTGTATAACATATATGTTACATATACATCAATAATTTGGTGGATTTTCATCAGATTAATGAGCCTTAGACAACTTTCATTTGATTCAATCAACCTCAAAGACTCACTAAACTCAAAACTGGGTACTCTATAATAGGCCTTATCGACTTGAAGGTATCCTAACTCCTTCCCCATCTCACATATTTTCCTATAGCTAACAAAATCTAGTTTTACTTTATCAAAAATACTTGATTCCCTATCAACATATTTCAACTCTAGCTTTATAACAAACTTTCCACCATAAAACCACCTTACGCTTCCAAATTTGGACATCATACACCTGTTCATAACAAATATATAAAGGCAAGTGTATCACCAAAAAGTGTAGATTTAAATGATATTATCAAGACTATAATGGATACTACATGCATAATTATAGAATTAGAGAATAACATAAACAATTAAACATTTCAAATTTGATAAAATAATCCCAATAAACTTAAACTGATAATCATGCATCATAAATAAAATTCAACTACTATAAATCATACATCATAACATGATTCTAATACATTTTCAACTACTTTTTTTCCATTTCTATTTCATCTTCTTATTATCAACATTAGCTTATGCATCATAAATTGTCACAATCTACACTTGTATTCCCTACTCATATATAAAATATTACCCTTAGTCCATACAACATGTCACCTCTCAAGGTCAAAATTTAAAAGTATAGGGTCAAATTATGAGTGATCATATACTTCAACACTCGCAATGTAAGGTGGCAACTTATTGATTATACTATTTAGTATTAATAGGCTTGCATAGTCCACAAATAAGTTTACTTTATGCACTGCTAGAAAAATGTCGTTTAGCGACAAATTCTATCGATAAGCCAGGTTAGCGACGGAATGACCCATAGATAAAGGTGTTGTAGAAACAGCTGTAGATAATAATTTTTGACGAATAATAGAATGTTTGCCGGTAAATTTACCGATGGACAATTAATGTACTATTGGTAAATATACCGATGATTTTTTGTGCAGTCGACAGTCGGTAAATTGCCGACAGTCAATATTGTTCTGTCGGCAAATTTATAGATGATATTGTTTATTCCGTCGGTAAGTTTATTAGAATATTACCAATGATTATGTTTGTTCCGTCGATGAGTATACTGACGGTTATTCTGCGACAAATCTTATCGGTAAATTTGGCAATGAAATTGGTTATTCTGTCTGTGATTACAAATGATTTGTTATTTTCTGTTGGTAAATAAAATTGATTTTACTGGCAGGAATTTGTTATTCCATTGGTAAATTAACCAGAAATTTTTTAAAAAAAATATACAGAAAATTTGAGTTATGAGGAGGCTCCAGTGGAGATCTTGGATACTAAGGAAAAGCTCCTCAGGAACAAGACAGTTAAACTGGTCAAAGTCTTGTGAAGAAACCATTCTGTGGAAGAGGCCACATGGGAGCCCTTGTAAGCCATGAAGGAGAAGTATCCACACCTCTTCAATGACTCAAGTAAGAATTTCGAGGACGAAATTCTTTTAAGAGGGGGAGAAATGTTGGGCCTCGAATTTTTATTTATTTATTTTTGAAAAATAAATATGATTAATTTATTTTGAGGTCTTGTTATATTATTTTATCTTGGAGTTAATTAGCATGTTAATGTGGGTAAGATAATATGATATAGGTTAAGGGA
>JANZXR010000004.1:31408135-31426431 GCA_027575705.1 Erythroxylum echinodendron | reverse complement strand
TAGGAATGTTAGATATGCATAGGATGGGTCCTAGGTAGCTTAAGGAGTTGGAAGTGTAGAATTTGACCCGTAACTGTCCGTTAAACGAACTTGAATGTCCACTAAGTGGACCTTCTCGCGTCTAAATATGCCCTAGCTCAGTTCATGTCCCTTTGGAGGGACATCATGTCCGCTAAGCAGATCTTTTCAGGTGAAAAATGGCTCTCAAGCCCACCTATGTCCGTTTGAAGGGACATTATGTCCGTTAAACGGACACTTTCGAGACAGCTACAGTAAATTATGATTTTGACCCATTTTTTAAGCATAATCTCACTTTGTAGTCTTCATGAAAGTTGTAGATATAGAAGTCTTCTTTGAAATGATCTATAAATGGCCTCTTTCCAAGATTTCTAGAGAAAGTTATAACAATTCTCCCAAGATAGGTACAATATGATTGAGGATATAAACATTGCTTAAATGTCTTGGCTATAACTTTATCGTCCGACCCCCAAATGAAGTGATTCTTGAAGCAATGGTTTCCTAACACATTCTTCCATCCCTACAACACAAATAAGTTTTGGAGATGCAATTATGTTGAAGAAGTCAATTATTATTTTAGTGATTGACTATTGTGGGCACACCACTTTTATGGAAATGGCTAATACGGGTTCATAGAGATAACTCTCAAGGTAATACGCAAGCTCACGTCTTATGATGACTCCGTATGTTGGGCTACTAAAACGGGGTCCAACACATAACCCTCAAAATCAATCTTCTTCTTGAATTTGGATGTCACGTTTCTTAAGTACGATCTAAAAAGATTCAACCTAATATAAAAACAAATAATTTTACACCATTTTTAAAATTTAAACCTATAACTTAATTATAAACATATAGTATTTCATGTATTTTCACTTACATATTATTGAAAGTTGTGATGTAAGTTCTTCCATCAAGTCCCTCAGCTTCAAACTGGCAGTCGCCTCCTTCATTCGCATTGTTTACCCCTGATATCTCTGTTGGTATAGGGGTAGTGGATGATGTAGCGGTGGTGGATGGTGTAATAGCAGGTACGAAATGTGATGCCTCATCTGCAAGTGTATTAGCTGGAGGGGGAGGAAGTGATTCAGTTCCAGCTGCTACACCATGAGATGCTTCAGCTGTACAGTAAGTAGCTTCGAATCGTGGTCTGGACCTTAGTCGCATTATATCATGTTTTCTCTTTGGTGGCATATTTTAACCTGAAATTAATATATGATTGAATTTTCTATAAATATAACAATTTGAATTCAATATTTTATACAATATATTGAAAAGGAAATAATTGATTTGTTGAATATAATATTCAATCACAAACACAAATTAATCGTTACTATCACTTAATTGTAAATCAAAATCATCTTCTTTTTCTGAAGAATTAGAATCAAACTCAGGCTATTCTTCAGATCTTTGGCCCTCCTCATCCTATCTAGATAAATTTTCAACATATTCATTACATGGATTGTTCAAAGGTTCATTATCCTCATATATGATAGATGCATTTATTTCATAAACATCTTCCTGAAACGCTTCACTTTCAATTCTCTATTCTCCTTTTCCATGTGATTCAAAAACACCTCTAGGCTTAACTTTGCAAACAACCAACCAATCTAACTTATCTTATCGTAAGCTGGGAAAAGGGATATAATACACCTGGATCGCTTGCATTGCCAACACGAAAGGTTCGAATTGTCTAAATCTTCTTCTCTTGTTGATTTCAAGTAGATTGTATCAACTATACACTTTTGTACCAATATTTGGAGTTGGATCAAACCAATCACACTTAAATATCACACTTCGCTTTATTAGCAATACAAGGTACTCAATTTCAAGTATTAATCGATCGAATTAATGACGTACAATTGAGTTCAAAACTATAGTACGTGGCATTGTTTCCACCTGTGAATCAAGAAAATAAGTTCTCGTTGTGACTTCTAGGCTCGTAGAATTTTTTACCGATAAATCTCATGGGAGCTGCATCACGGGTTTCCAGTCTATATACCATCTTAGGGGTTTATTATGCCTCAAATCGTCCATAAGATCTCAAACTTATTGCACTTACAATAAATGCTTATGTAATCAAACATATACACATTAATGATACAAACATAACCCAAATATAAATAGTTATATTATTAAAGAAGAACATAAAAGCTCATCAACGAATATGCCATTGGACCTAACACACATATATCCCAGGACATATTAGATAAAACTAATATAAAATTGAAGAAATAATACCAGGCAATTTCTTTGGTTTTCTTAATGAAACAAGTTTTGCTCTAATTGCCAATGCGATGGAAGGGCCAAATATAAATCGTCGAGCTTCTATTCCTGAAAAAGAAATTTAAATCATATAATATAAAACGAACTAACATCTTGAAGTTGAATCAATGAGCATATCTATAACCTAGATCGTATGCAAAAATTCTTGCGGCAAAGCACTAAATAGAAGTTCATAATCACCAAATCCCACAAATTTCACACATATAATTTTTGAGTTTAGTTCTGTATTGATGATATTTAATTAATTTTCATATAGGAAAAAGTGACAGAGCATGTCACTTGAGAAACAGTACAAGATTTAAACATTATATCAATGTAAAATAGGGGAGGCATGACAAAGAAATAGTATAGGATTTAGTCATTAACATTACATTAAGGCATGATAGAGAAATGAGAAATCCACATATTGATAAAGCCAAAGCAACGGCTAGTCGTAACTTGCATGAATTGGGTCCACCCCTTTCTTTAACAAGTTGGGGCATCATCACCAACCACCAACCACCCAAATTAGGTCTTACCACATGCCCTCAACAATAACAAGAAGAATGGCAACAAAACATAAAAAGAGAGGAGAGCCACTCAAAAGAAAATTTTAACAGAGAAAGCAATCAATGGTCCACCCACTAACACAGAACATTAGTCAAATAAGAAATCATTCTAACAGGGAAACATATAAATTATCAAATGAGATTGATACAACGTCTTTAGCGTAAGAAGAAGAAGAAGACACCTCTAGATGACTATTCTTAGAACATTAGAAGACTCAATAGTCCTAATAAACAGCTACTTGTCTATGACTATATAAACGAATGCACTCTTTTGATACTAAAAGATACTCCTTTGAAATAAGAATTAGAACATATGATTGTTTCAAATTAAAAAAATGAACACAATTAGATAATCAAGTTTGATTTGAGTTTAAGTCAAAATGTGATTGCCTTCTCCTTTTTACATCTTTGTTAGTATATAAGTTAAATAAAGTGATGCTCTTCTTACTATTCCATTACAATCCTTTGGGTTATCAATTTGAAATTGAGAATTAGATTCAACAGTTATGAATCTTTCTAAGTTGGCTTTTATTATCTGGACCTTTTTTCCCTTTTTATATATAAACTATAATTCTAATAATGGAATAGTGTTTGTATAAGTTAAAAAACTTCATAAACTTAATATCATACATTTATTAGCTTACATAGTATTAGATTAAATTAGTTGACTTATTAAAGTGTACTATATACCCTCCGATCCTTCTATCTTTGCCTCTGACTCTTCCTCTCCATCTTACCATTAGTTATTGAACTTCTTATTCTTTTTCTAATAACTTTATATATATTTGTTATGATAGTTGAACTCCCCATTTATGATTGCCTATGTTAATCTTAAATGATCTTGCCATCTATTAACATTTGATTAAAAAAATCAAAATTAGTTAAATAATAAACATATCACCTTTTTGTTAGTTGTAATGCAATATCACCTTTTTTATATGTGATGCATTTTTTGCATGATCTTTGGTTATGCCATTATTATCTGGATATTGTGCAAGTTATTCTCCTTTCACATTTGGTACATTTTTTATATTTTAGGTTATTCAAAATTCTACCTCTTTTTATCTTTTTTAGGGTGACTAGGTATTCTCCTAGCTAATGGTAGCTCAATCATTTCACATAAGTTCAAAATCTTGGTATGTCAAGTGGCTTAAGAGAATAATTATATGTTTACATATACTTATCAATATTGTAACATTTGTTTATGTAATCCTCTAAGTCATAAAGACTACGATAAATTGCAGTTACTACAAAAGAACATGAAATTTATGTCAAATCTAAAGTTCTGTATATACAAGTGTCACTACTAATTCTTATACAAATGTGTCTAATCCATACTTTACGTCAGATCCATCAAATCCATTCTCACCAGGTCATTCTCAAAATTAACACGCAGATTTACAAAGATTATAAGATTGGTTTATAAACAAAACACATTTAATTTAACCCAACTTAATTGATGATTCCAAACAATTAAATTTTTTAATTAAAAATTAGATCAGAAAGAATGATATTAGAAACCCTAAAATATTCTAAGTAATTCATAAATTAACTTATTACAATATGCTAAAGTCATCAATAATTAACTCAACTCACATTTTCATTACCACTCATTAATAGACACGACATAAGTCACGATCTCTTTCTTTTATGTTTCTTATCGCTAATATATGATGGAAGGAGGCCAGAGTATAACTTAAAAATTAATTAGTTCTAATGTCTTACTTCAGTTGTGCTCCATAAAATGATTCCTTCAAGTACTTACAAAACAAAATTATGAAAACAAAAACGAAAACAAAAACCATAAAATATTCTCAATTTGTAAATTAACTTACCTCAATGTATTAAGATCACGAACAATCATCCGCACTTACATCTTCAACAACATGCATCAGCATTCACCTACCAAATTCGTGAAAAAACAATCTATTTTAGTTTTGTTTCTATTGTTAATATGTGATGGAAGGAGGGAATTTTATGTTCTGTGTTTTTAATTAAAATACATTGAGGGTCATCAACATAACAACAAACAATGCAACTTGTAATGTATTAAAAATCGGTTGTGTTGATATACAAATTTAAGTCTATCAAATTACAAAATTAAAACATACAATATTTCTTAAGACAAAAAAAGATAAAAGAAGCAATACCCTTTAACCCTACACTTTATCTAAAGAACTGAAATTTATTTTTTCAAAGAGCAAATATTTCATTAAACACCTTACATGCATCAGAAATTCATCCTAACATCACAACCAAAATCATGTCCCTTCAATCATTAACATTTATACCTTAAAATTGTTTTTCAATCACATAATACACAAACAAACGAAAGTAATGAAATACCCAAATTATCTTTAATCCAATATACTAAAAAACACATGACAGTGGCTACAAAAATACCTCCACTGAAGCACACGATGACAGTGGCCGGAGACACGACAGAGAAAAAGACAAAGAGGAGAAAATCACAGATGACTGTGGGAAAGAAGAAAATTGCAGAAGACACAAGTGAGGGGGACCTTCAGGTCTGTTTAATGTAAAAGAAAACAGCGTCGTTTGGTGTCATTTTCATTTACTTTAAAATGTTGAAGCCTAAGTAGACGACAACATCTACATTGAAAATTTACGACATAATTTACCTATAGACATAATTTCGTCAGTAAACTCAAAAAATTTCCTCCTTCTTTACCAACGGGCACATTATATCGTCGCTAAAGTCTATCGCAAATTTTACCGGGATGATTTCCCTTCATATTTAGCAACAGTATAACGTGCCTGTTGTTAAATAGAATTTTTCCCATCAATGTTATCGACAGAAATTGATTTTCCGTCACTATAGTTCGTCGCAAATTTGTCGGGATGATTTCCCTCCATATTTACAGATGGATATTACTACCGTCAATAACAAAAATTTTCCCGTCAATGTTATCGACAGAAATTAATTTCCATCATTAATTTGCAATGGTTTTGTTTCCGTCGGTAATTTTCCATCGCTAATTCCTACTTCTCTTGTAGTGATAATTGAACATTCAGATTATTAAACAACTAAAATTAAAGATACAAGTCAATTATATGTAAATTACAGTCTCATAACCTAAAATTAAAGGTACAACTCGCAAAATCTTATTATGTAATCGATCTTGACTTTAAAGGATTAAAACTAAAATTGGATTAATGATTTTGTAAGTAATTAACAAAGGAGATATGATTTTTTTAAGCAATTAACAGAGGAGATACGATTTTGTAAGCAACTAATAGAGGAGAAATTGGATTCATGATTTTGTAAACAACGGATTAAACATACGTGTAAAGGCAAAAATTTGCATGATAACATCATCAATTTGCATGGACCACATTTATTATTCCAATTTATTCCAAGTTTGTTAAGTGTAAGTTTGACTGAAATGTGCAAGATAGACAAAACTATATAATGGAACATCAACACATTCACTACCAACTTTTTATCTTTGCATGCATACGAGACCACAGCAAACATTTAACACCTCAACAAGCATAGGGGATTGCAGAATAAAATCATAAACAAACAAGTACACAAACAAGCAGATTTAGGGGATCATACAATTAAAAACATAAAAGCTAGATAACAATAGACATACCACAATGAAATGTCAAATTCTTGTTTAGACACTCAAAGAGCATATGAGTTGAGTTGCTTCTAATGTTGGTGTGTGCGATAATAAGAAATAATTACGCTACAACTGAAATCATCTGAAGAATAACACAAACACATATTGAAGTTCAAAGACAACGAATTGTGTGAAAAGTGAAGAAGATGGGAGATTAGGGATTGTCCGTAGGCGGAAGGAAGAAGCAAACACAGTGTTATGTTTTTATTCAAAACAGTACATCTCCACCTCTTATGCTGCGTTTAAGGGAGGAACACTGTGTGAACAAAACGTTGCCTTTCACGTTCACACGCAGTGTAAATACGCAATGTTAAATGTAGAAATCGCCCAAAAACGTAGTATTAAAGTTTTAGTTGGGACCCACCTCTATTTAACAAAGTTCACGTCAACTTCTAGTGGATCCCACAACCAAAAATTTTTAAAAATCCACGTCAACAAATTTTTTTCCATGTAAGCAGATAACTGACAGTACCTTAACACTGTTAGTGGTCAGGGTTCAATTTGAATGTTTTCCAAATATTAGGGTTTATTTTGAACGTTTTATAAATGTTAGGATTCAATTTGAACATCGTAAAATGTTAGGGTATGTTTTGTACACCAGTGTAAAGGTTAGGGTTCATTTAGCCCTTTTAACCTATACAAAATAGACTCTAACATTTTGAAGAGTACAAATTGAACCACAACATTTTCAAAATATTCAAAACAAACCTTATATGAATGGAAAATTTAATGGAACTGAATTCTCATCAATTAAGTGACACGTCAATGCTAATGTGATATTATTATTTAAATAAAAAAGGTTATACCATATGCAAGTGGGATCTACTATTTAAAATATATAATAGTGAGTCTCACTGTCACTTAATAAGTGGGATCCAATGTGTAAAATGTATAACAATAGGTCCCCTCTACCATGTGATTGTGAGATCCACTTTTTGAGTAATTTAAAAAAACTAACTATATGACAGTAAGCTCAACTTTTCTATTTTTAAAATATAAAAATGATGTCATATCAGCATTGACAGATATTTAACTGAAAAAGATTTAACTCCATTAAATTTTCTGTTCATTTAGGGGTTGTTTTTTTTTGTTTTTTTAGGTTTTTTATTGTGGTTTTTGTCAATTAAGAAACGAACCTTAAAATCATGTTTGGTTCAACATGTTTGTATATTTCATTTTTAAAAATAAAAAGGCAGCTATTTTACAAAAATGTAAAAATAACGTTTTCGTGATTTCTGAAAACAAGTTTTCATCTATTTTGAAATGTTTTTTCATAAAAACAAATCATATTCATGTTTCTCTCTTCTGTGCCGACTTCGTCTTCTGCATCTTCATCGGTTTTACAATATCTCCAGTTTGTTTTCATATCTATTTGTTGCTTCTGCAATTTCTCTTGTCTCTCTTGTCCATAACATGAGACCCATCATACTTCTTGTGACTCAATACTACTTTCTTGGTTTGTCTTTATATTACTCTGAGCTGAGGATATTGTTGATGATAGGATTAGTCACATTAGTTTGGTAGTAAAAAACAAAATAGAGAAACTAAGCATGATGGAAGAGAGATATGAACCAACACAAAACCGTGAAAAGGAAGAGAGATATGAAGAAAATAACAATACTATAGATGTAGTCATACTTACTAAAAGCAACCATGTAGAACTTCTGCTTTGAGCATAGACTTCTGCATTTTTGGTTATGATAAAGAAGATGATGCACTCTCATTCTTCCTCTGAACAACAATTTTTCTGACTAGAATGAGTTCTTGTGTAATGTGTTTTAGTTCTTCAATTTTTGCTTCACCTCCTCTGCCAAACATAATGATAACTTCATCATTTTGTGGCAAACTGATCCTTTATAAAGAACCAACACAGAACTATGAACAACCCATGAAATAACGTTATTAAAACTGAAGGCTATAGCTATTTTCTTTATCCTCACGTCATTTTAAAGTGGAGACAGCTATAGCTGTTTTCTTCTTCCTCACATCTTTGTAGCTGTTTTGTTTTCGGACTTCACGTCATTTTAAAGTGGCTTTCTCCTTGTCCTCATGTCTTTATAGCTATTTTCTTTTCATTCTCACGTCTTTAATAAAGCATAGAGTGGAGCACAGGTGGCATAGAGTGGAGCATAGGGTGAAGCCTAGTTGCAATCAGCCTATTCGACATTGTCTTCTTGTCTTCACATCATTTAATATGGCATATGGAGGCTTCTTATCTTCACGTCATTTATATCCCACGTTAACTTGTTCTACTTTTGGTGTTTCATAAAATAATATTTTATTGTTATGCTATAATTGCATACAGAGTCAGCCGACACTTCTATACTTCCTAGCTAGCTTTGCCTTTATTCACTATTCATAGATGTTAAAATATATATTAACAAGTGTTTTATGATTATAATCCTAATTCTTCCTGTGCTCCTCCAGAAGAATATATAATTGCAGCATAATTACGAACTATAGGCTCTTCCATATGGCTTTATCTCTTACATAATTTATTCATTATTGCCTACAAGCGTGGAAATTAATAAATAAACTGAAGCATTAAATGTATTTATACTTACGTGGTCATCTTTCATTAAGTTTTAACTAAACATAAGAAAGAAAAGGTTTTCCTTCTATCATATATTAATGACAGAAAACAGAAGAGAAATAGACTTTCTAGTCACGAATTTGTGTTGTGAATGTTAATACATGTTGACAAGGATGTCTAACAATTAACCATTAAATAAATTAGAATTCAAGTTGAACACGTTGGTGTAAGACACTATTGTAGCACATTAAAGTCCATCTTTTTCTATCAATTTTGTGTTGTGTTGAAAATTTTCCATTTGTACCATCTCAATTTTATTTTAAGCTTCTCGACCCTTTGCTCATGAATCATATTGAAGTGGCCTATTACTTGAAGCTAAAGTCTAAATAAAGGAATGCGTAATTGATTTACTGTAGTGGTTTTGCTACCAGGTTTTCATATATAGTGAAAATCTAATTTGTGTACAAGTTTAGACACCAAATATTTTTAGAAATTGTTATGGTTATCACATGTTTATTTTGAACCATATTTAGCATTTAATACTTTGTAAAAATTGTTATGATTGATGTCATTTATATGTTATTACATTTAGTGATAGAAGGCTTGAACAATATAAATGATTACAATGATTGTATGGAAGTAAATGAAAAAGATGGGGTATGGAATGATACTACAGATATGTATTTAATCTCCTTGATGGTTGAAGAAGTGAAGAAGGGAAATCAAATGACTACTACCTTTTCCACATCTGGTTGGAAGAATATTGAAGCAGGGCTTCAAACAAAATTCAGTAAGGAGTATACTAATATTTAATTGAAGAATAACTATAATGGATTAAGGGCCAAATTGAAGAATTTCAAAAACTTACTCAAAGAAACAGGAATCAGTTACAACTCTTTTACTGGTGAAGTTAATGCTATAAATGAATGTTGGAAAAATCTATTTAAGATAAAATATGTCTTTTGTTTTATTAATATATCATATTATATAATATTAATTCTCATATATCTTTTTCATCATTATAGGTGCATAAAATGGCTCACAGATTCAAGGAAAAAGGATGTAAGGAATTTTTAGACTTGTGTCATATTTTTGGAGATACTTGGTGTGCGTGCACATCCATCAACTAAATCTCCATCGAATAGTATAGAAGAGGAACATGGAAATGATGTTGATGAAGATTACTTGTATAATGGAAAAGAAGATCAAGATAAAAGTTCTCCATCTAAGAGAAAGAAGTCTCCTAACAAGAAGGCAAAGAAGACACATTCTAACATTGTTGAAGAAGCCTACTTAGTGAACAATCAAAAAGGAAGAATGATTTACTTAAGAAAAAACCGAGTGAAACATTATCTACTGTAGAAAATAGATCTCAAAAGTCTAACATAATGATGAATATCTGAATTCTTTAGATGAATTGGGTGTTGATGGTGTGCAATATAGAAAATTGTGAAGGCTTCACATGATTCTCCATTTTATAGGGATATTTTTTTGAAGATGACACAAGCAAGGAAGTTAGATTGGATTATGTCGCTTTAGTTATATTTTTATATTATTTCATTTTGAATTCTTATTGATTTGGCACTTTTATATTAAGCACTATTCCATATTTTGACATTTTAAGTTTATGCTTTGTACGAATATTTGACTTAATTTAAGTCTATATTTTGTATGAATATTTTTTTCTATATTTGATTAAATATAATTGATTGGATATTTTATTAATTATTTAATGTTGGCATTGTAGATACATGGATTTCTTATCAGATTTCGAATCAAATTTTGATGATGAACAGAAGATGGTAATCATTATTTCTGTAACTGGGGGAGAGAATAAATATTTTCATTTACAAAAGCAATCATGTAGAACTTTTGTTCTACCAGGTTATGATTGGATATTAGAACTTTTAAATGAGAATCCTACAAGGATTTATGAAAACTTAAGAATGAGATAGATAATTTTCTTGAGCTTATGTGATGAGTTGAAAACTTTAGGAGATTTAAAGGCAACAAATCATTTGACTGTGGAGGAACAAGTAGCAATTTTCTTGATGATTGTAGGGCATAGTGAGATAACTAGAGTCAATGCAGAACACTTTCAACATTTGACCTGGACAATTTCAAAGTACTTTCGAAATGTCTTATATGCAATTAATCATCTTACAAAAAGAGTCATTACTCAATCATCTTTTACTAATACACCTCCTGAGATTCAACATAATTCAAAACTCTTTCCATATTTTCAAGTACATTTATATATTTAATTACTATTTTAATTATGTTCTTATGATTAAAAAAATTTTAATAATTTTTTTAATTTTTAGGATTGTATAGGAGTCATAGATGGTATACATATTCATGCACATATTCTGACCGATAAACAAATACCATACAGAGGCAAAAGAATTAATCGAACCTAAAATATTATGTGTTGTTGCTCATTTGACATGTCTTTTACATATGTAATGGCTGGATAAAAGGGTACTGCAAATGACTCTCGAGTTCTTTTGGAAACAGTGACAAATCTAATGAATCAATTTCCTATGCCTTCACAAGATATTATATTATTTTAAATAAACATAGTAATTATAATTCATTTTTAATATCTTTTTGTTAATATTATGTTCTTTCTATGTTAAGTAAGTACTATTTGGTTGACTTGGGCTACACTAATATGCTTAGATTTCTTTTACCATATCGAGGTGAAAGATATCATTTGCAAGATTATAGAGGCGGAGGAAAACCTCAAGATCCACATGAATTATTTAACTATAGGCATTCTTCATTAAGAAATGTTATTGAAAAATATTTTGACGTCCTAAAAGCAAGATTCTCTATACTTAAAAATATACCAAGTTATGATAGAAGAAACAAAAATACATGGTTATTGCTTATTGTGTTATACACAATTATATTAAGGAAAGTGGAAATGAAGATACAAGTTCTCAAGTGGAATATAATATCACTCCAGCACAACTTCGAGGTATGTCTTAGAAGTAAGATAAAATTGCTAGGCAAATGTAAAGTGATTATATTATTTCTAATTAATTTATATTTCTTTTTGTAAATGATACTACTATGATGTTTTCAAGAATTATAATATGATGGATATCTTTTATTGATATAATTTTCTAATTTATAGAATTTTATTATATACATTTAATATGTAATTTTTAATTACATTTAATTTGCATATACTTAAATTTTAACTGTAAGATTATTAATTAATTTAAAAATATATTATATGATATAAAATTATTAATATAAGAGTATAATTACAAAAATAAAAACGGAATGATAAAACCGAACAAGTTTTTGTTTTCGATTTTTATATTACAAATCTCAACTAAATAGATTTTTTTAAAGAAAAAAACATAAACAAAAAAATATAAAACAAAAACTAAAAATCACAACAGAAAAACAGAAGTAAAATCAAACGGCCCTTATAATTTATTTTGAACGTTCTGAAAAGTCTAATTTGAATGTTTCAAAAAGTTAAAGTTTCAGTTATATTTTATGAAATTTAAAATATATTTTAACTAATTTTGATTTGATTAATGTTATCACGTGATTCAAAGTTGCTAATAATAGAACTGCGAGGCTTTTGCTAAAGCATTTTTATATTTTGCGCCAAGTCATTTTTTATATATAAAAGGAGCACAAAAGAGTGACTTCGTTATTCGTATCCAGTACAAAAAATATTGTTCTTTTTACCTATTGCTAATTCTTTAAAATTCTTCGATGATCACTATGAACTAAAAAGAAAGGTTTAAGAGGGGCTTTCCTACGAAACTTCGGGACCTTTTTGTTAGTTTGAATTCAATTTTGACCAATTTTAATTGCTTATAGATAAATATGCCTCGGATAAGAAATGTTTACATGTTGATATTTCTTAATCTAATCTTTTGCTAGTAGCTCTTTTAAAAATCTAAAGCCTAGAAAGTAGAAACGTGTGGTGTTAATCTTTTCCACTGTAAAAAGAGAACCTCAGCACGCCTATCCATACTAAGAAAAGTTACCAAAACATAATAAGAAACTGTACTACCCTATTCACGAGGGGCAATAGCATAGCAATCCCCTTTTGGTTTGAAGGTTCTTTGCATGTTGCATATCAACACTTTTGTGTGTGTTTAGGAATAGCAATCCCGTTTTGGTTTGAAGGTTCTTTGCATGTTGCATATCAACACTTTTGTGTGTGTTTTCTTCGTTCACTGAACCTTGTAAAAGTATTGCACTCAAACATTAATCACGCACGTATTTACGGGTTTTGCTTTGCATGTTATTCTCATAGATGAGTTAAAATGCGTCTGTTTGAAACATTAAACCAACCATTCACGTTAATGAAAATGGTAATTAGTTGGTTCACGATAGAGTAGACTGATTAGAAACCGTGTTGGTGTGTTAATCATTTAGTTAGTTAACTAACAGATTAATAACACATGATCCTCATGTAAAAGAAAAAAAGCAGGATTAGGTACAAATGATTAACCTTGTTTGACGTGATTGTGCATTAATAATTACAGAGAATAGCGTTGGGTTTATAACCTCTTAATTAAATTAATTGATTATTATACATTTCGAGTAAGGAAGAGCCGAAGAAGAAGAGATGCTTTTCCTGTCATTGAGCCAAGAAAACGTGAAAGGGGTAACTTGACACATGAAATCCTCTATTCTTCTGTTCCTTTTCGGTAAAAAGAGTTATTCTTATATAACTTGCAATGTTTAAAATAATAACATGAAATGTTTCTACGGTCATACAAGTACTGCTATTTGATCTTTGGTGGTAACGGAAACCAATTTTAGTTTTATCACATGATATGTATATACATACATTTGACCAACTTCATTTTCTCATATGAAAAAGAGGTGAATATTTCTTTATTTGATAAAAAATTCAGTTGGGACAAATTTTCTATAAAAATAAGAGATTATTGAATAGGTTTTGTTTACCTTTTAACATCATTAAAAAAACAAAAAAGGCAATTTCTTATTATCATTATCGATCATTGTTATTAATACTTAGTTGAAGTCTCGTTGAAATGCAAAATTTGAAGAGGTCTAATCGTATCTAGCCTTACTCTTATTTAATAAAGAAACGGTTTCTGCTTTATCTTTATGTACAATTAAAGATGGTGTGAATATTTATACTTTTTAAAATCTATTTTTTCTCAAATGTTATCAAAAATCCTTTTTCAACTTAATACATTAAAATGCTAATTAGAATTTTATAGTTTGATGCTACAAATTATATATTTCTTATAATATTTGGACATTTTAATTGTGATAAATAACACGAAAAAGGATTGCACAATCTCTTTTTTTAAATAAACTTCAAATTATTCAATAAATAAAGATAATTTTTTAATCATATTTTCAATTTTATAATTTTATTTAATCTTTAGTCAATTTTTTAACAATTTAATAATATTTAAATGTTTTAAGTCTCAACTGTCTTGTTTTATTGATTTAACTTTCCGTTTAACTTTTTAAAAAATGATTTTTTTTTATCAATATACCCAAATCAAGAAATAACCAAGTGAAATTACGACTAGGTTCATCTCTTTTATGTTTGACAAGTTCATTTTTACGGAGAGCAACGTCATCAACGCACCGAGACAAAGAAACGATACCATAAATGACGTGGCATACATGGGCGCTTTGATCCTCTCTAACAGCCGATGAGTACTTTCATCGGACAGCTCCCGTTACCCCACGCGTCCTCTTCTCCTGAAGGGATAAATTCGTCCCGATCTATACATTTTATTAGGAACATAGTATTTTCCGACGTGTCAATTCCGCTAATCTGTGTGCACCAACACGCTAATCTCTCTAAAGCCACCCCATCTCCCCACTCTGATTAATCATTAGCCGTTAACTTCCCATGAAACGTGCGAGCTGAGTAAGGTCGACAACAGGTTAGCACTAGAACTATATTATTAAGAATGGAGAGTGAAATTATTGCCTTTTACGGAGGTCTTATCCATTACACAACATCACATACTATAAAGAAAAGAGCATGAGTATTGACAAAGAAGAGACGCTTCCTCTTGTTTACTTCTCATTCATTCAAAACCATATTTTCTTCTGATTCTCAATCATCAATGGCGTCAAAGAAGATTTTGCATTCAAGGGCTAACAGTTTTTTCTTAGCCCCAGGGCTCAATACACCTCCTGACAATGTTTTTGAGTTCGATGAGGATGATATTTGGAGTGGTACAACTTCTAGTGCAGTTTCTGCAATGGAGACCAAGAAATTTCTGCCGACCTCGCGAGCTTCGTCGAAGAAAGTGTCAAGGAAGATCGAGCAAGCTATGGAGAGGAGTCCCGTGACTTGTGCTTCACTGCCTGTGAACATACCGGATTGGTCAAAGATTTACAAAGAAGAGCATCAGATGAAAGAGAGAGATGGGGTTATCGCCGCCGACGACACTGACTTCGAAGACGAAATCGACGACGATCACGACGGAAGGGTTCCACCTCATGAATATTTAGCTAGAAAGAGAGGAGCTTCGTTTTCGGTTCATGAAGGTATAGGTAGGACTCTGAAAGGAAGAGACCTTCGACAGGTGAGAAATGCCATATGGAAGAAAGTTGGATTTGAGGATTAATTAGCAAAGTACGATGATTAAGAACTTACGGACAGATCGCTAGAGCTTGTAACAGAAAACAGAAATATGTAGGAAATATTTCATTAACTACGGAGTTTTGACCATCATATATTTATATAAAGATCGACAGATCAAGTATATGCATCTGTTTTTGTGGAATTCTTCTGTTTATAGCTGGTGGAATGTAAACGGAGGATCTTAGCTTGTAATCTTTAGATTCCTTTCTCCAAGAAAATCCCATCTTCTGCTTTCTCTACTCTTTAGTTCGTTCTTTCATGAGGAGTAGTGGAATAGATCAGTGATATGAGCTCTTAGGTGTGGTGGTTGGGGAGAAAGCTACAGGCGACCTAGAACAAACCTTGAAGTAAAATTCAATGTTCATCAGCAATCTCCATATTCTTTCTTTTTTTTTCTTCCCTATTGTTTGAAAATAATTGATAATCCTGTGTTCTAACTAAGGACAAGGATTATGAAAATAGAGACAATGAAGAATTTTAGTTGTATCCGTCCAAGTTTATAATACATGATTATATATTATATTAAGTATTAACTATTATGTCATTTTGTCCTTTCACTTCCTAAACTGTTATTAGATAATCGGACTCATTTCCTTATGTTCTTGCAATGATTTGATTGGCACTCTTGCAAATTATATCGAATTCTATTGGGTTCACGACAAAAAAATAAGAAACGAGTACCCTATCAAAGAAACAATTTCTTCGGGAATTTTAAAAATTGAACCAAAATTTAAATCGGTAAGATGAAAGATTTAAGATTTAAAAAATTCAATTGAGATTAATTAGATTATTATAAAATTGATTAAAGAATAAATAAAATAAAAAAATTTACAATATGATTGAAAGAGGTTGTAATTTGAAGTTTATTTGAAAAAATAGATTATTAAATGAAAATTTATTGATTTATTTTAGTTTATAAGAACTTATTAATTTACAAAAAATTGATCAATTAATTAATAAATTAATCAGTTTTTAACAACAAGAGTTATTAATTTAAATTGAACTGAAAAATTAAAAACTGAACTAAAAAATTAGACAATTTTGATTAAATTAATTGAATTTTTTAATCATCACTTTATCTTTATAGATTAAAAGGGAAGCATGTAAGTTCGTATTAACTTCTTATTTTATGTGCTTGGTTTGAGATAATTTGGTTTGACTCCAAAGCTCTTCTGATTCCTATTCAGGCTTTTGATGGGAATGGCAAGTGGTACGTGTCTGCCTTGACTAAAACATGGTAGTACAGTTCTTTATTTTTCCTACCTAATATTCCTTGAATTAAACTTTAATTATAATTAAACATATCACTAAATTTGGAAGATATATGGACGTCTTATTAGATTAAAAAATTATATTAAATTTATTAAATAACTTTTAATAACAAATTTAAAAATAAAATTGAGTTTAATTTTTAAATTATATTACACAGTTTATTTAATAAAACTAAAATCAAAATATTAAGTAATCGTTTAATAACAATTTAAATATTAAGTGGAGTCCTTTTCTGAATTAAACTACAGCATACATAATATATAGGAACCGTCTTTATCTCATCAAATGTGAACCTATCTAATGAACTAGCCTTGGAAGTATTTAAGTATTATAACACGAACGGATTGTATAATTTATGTATGAAAGCGGCTTGTGTTGTGTCCATCCGCCGTCTGTTTTTTGTCTTGGGCTCGTGGTTTTCTGGTAGGTTCTTGCGTAATATTGTTAAACTTTAGAAGGGAATTAAGGGGTCACATGATTAATCCATGTATGGTTTGATGCTTTGAGCTAAAGTTGGGGAATGTTGCTGTCAAGAAAACGCAAGATCAGCAAGTTTCTCTAAGTCACTCGAGAAATGTGAATACAACAGTTTTATATAACGATTGTTATCTTTTATATATAGATTAAATAAAATTTCACAGCTTTAGGGTTGCCATTCTTCTACGGGGAGAATATGTAGTTTTGTTACATTTCTACAAGAGTCTATATTCATGTAACCGATAACTATACCATTTAAAAGAGATGAGAACATTAATCCAACGAAAGTTACTTATTCGGGAATAAATTTAGACGACTTAAAGATAACATAAGAAGAATGTACTATGCTTCTAAAACAAGGGTTAATCGAGCCAACCAAATCAGATTAAGCATGTCAATGTATTATACTTATGAAATAAGGACTAATTGAGCCAACCAAATTAGATTGAACATTTCAAGCCTTTTATATAAAAAAAGCAAAAAATAATTGAGAAAAAAAGAGTTTAGTTATTGATTAGCAGCTTTTAAATCATTCCCTTTGAGATAACAAGTTTCCTATACTAAAGATAAATATGCAGAAATAGATTTTAGACCCCATTGATCTAACCTGGATATTTGAATTAACTCTTTAAGTTGAGGTCTATGTGTGCAAATTAAGGAGCGAATACTCTTTGTAAAAGATCTGAATATATGATATAGCCTATGTAAACTTAATAAAGGTTTAGGTTGAGGTCTATGTGTACAAATTAAGGAGCGAATACTCTTCATAAAAGATTTGAATATATGATATAGCCTATGTAACCTCAATAAAGGTAGATGGGTAAATTAAATTGTGAGGAGAAAAAGAGTAGCAAAACACATGGGATTGACCAATTAGCAATGGTTTA
>JANZXR010000004.1:31361598-31382551 GCA_027575705.1 Erythroxylum echinodendron | reverse complement strand
CAATCTTTTCATACTTACTTGCACATTGATATAGCTTACTTTCATCGTCCATTTTCAACACTATCTGATTTATCTTCCTCTAACCTATTTCTTAGTCTCTCCTGAAGGGCTCAAGGGTTGCATGAGAGCTCCTATATATACAAGAGGGTTGTTAGAGGATGATCATGTTCAACATGCATGAGAATGTGAGAACAGATGGAGTGGTCTTCTTAAACATATGTGTCCGATTGGCCGTTACACACCGACCCTTTCGCATATACAGACTAAAACTTGATCAGATGCAAAGGAAAAACCGTTATCTGGTAGATTAGCCACTTTTATCTTTCTTACGCCTAAACGAAACACCATTCTTGTGATAAGGAACTATCATGAGGTCAAAGTTTCTTGTTAACTTTTATGAGAAAAGCTGGATTTATATTAGACCCGATAAGAAGGGAATAAAGCTGTTGCCATATGGAGAGGATGTATGAAACTCTACTCATTAACAGTAATATTAACTACTCTACGTATATCCTTGACTCCTATACCACTATGCAATTCTAATAAATTTAGATACACCACAAAGGCTTTTAGCCATACTCTCTCGCAATCAAGACGGCGTTCAATTTGGTTCTAGTACAGTACTATATTAATGTCGGTCAATATTAGATACCAAAAAGTACTATACCGATATTGTCATGTAAATGTCTATTTATTAGCTATACCAGTAAAAAGTACAATTTTTAAAAATTAAATACTTTTAAATTTATGTTATTGTACATCAGATATATGAAATGAACAGCATTCGTGGTAGAATTTTCACAATCACTCATTCAGCTTAACATGTAATGCATCCTGATGCAAATGATCTGTTGATGGTTTAGGCCCGTAAAACTTGTAGTTTGGATAAGCTCAACGGGCTTGGAGTCTCAATCACCCATACCACACCAGACCACAAGTCGCCATCAAAAGTGACGACAACATGACGGTGTAGTTGAGCCTGTAGTTCTGAGTTTGGTTAAGAACGAAAACTGGAGTTAGGTCGAGGCCTGACAGTTTGACACGTCATCTAAAATCTCTGTCAGATTTTGGACAGAGACTTGTAAGGACTGTAAATAAACGCATATTTTACGTCATAATATAAAATGAAAAGCCAATAAGTTAAATCACATCAAGTAAAGGGGAATCTGCGTTCCATTTTCACAATTTTGTATACGGAATGCCCTTTTAACACGAACAGGAGGAGAAGTTTGGAAGCAAAGATTGAACTTATGGCAGTGGAACCCCATGCTTTTAACGTTTAGTGATAGTCTGGGAGTTCATGATAGGCTTCTGACAAATTTCACCAAATAAGATAGCGATGATGTCATGGTGTTGGCTTTCTTTTTTAGCAGGTAAAATATATCCAATACATTATAATTAGATGTTGATAAACAAATAAACGAGTGGCAAGCCGATGATGATCTTATACAATATTGTTGAAGAGGTTGAGCAAGAAAGTGTGAGCTGGAGCTCTGGACAAACTAGAAGGTTTAACCAAATTCATTCAATGTTGATGACGTACCTGTTCCATGTACCATGCCTCATTTGCAGTGACTTGGATCTTTCAAGAGCAAGCTTTTCTATAATATAATAACAATAATATTATTTTATAATATAAGATACCCTTTTGAGTGCTCTTGTCAAATGACTGATCCTGACAGTTTTGTTCTTGACGTAATTCTGAAATCAACGTAAAAAAGAAAAGCAAAAAGAAAACTAAGTAAGGCTTTATTTTAATGGATACTTAATGTCCTAGGTAGAAAATATGCCTTACATGGTGGAAACTGGGTTCTGAAAACAAAGTATGAAAAACAATGTCATGCTTTGGGAAAGGTTTTTGTCTCCCTCCACCAATTACTCTCCTCTTCCTTTGTGCTTTTGACCATCTGCCTTCTTGATTACTTAAACCCACTGTTATTCATTCAATTCAACTTCCCAATCCAGAACTGTAACTGTGAATATTAATAATCAAGTCCCATGCATCATCTCGTTTATTTCTCTCACGTAGAAATGAACATGCATGTTGGTACAAGTAACAATAACATGAAACAAAATCAGTACAGAAAACGAGTTTAGAGGAGCAAAAGAAGAAAGACACAATACAAGAGAAGTCGTTACTCACACGATATCGGCAACTTTCACGGGATCCAACTTGGGATCTGATCGCCAGAGATGGCTTGTGTTCCGGGTTCTGTTGTTATATTACCGTAAAGGCATTCTTGTTCTTCAACCACATGCATCATCCATTGCTTAATTACGTAAAACTGCAATATAGTCCTTCTGGTTTAGGATATTATATTTATCACACAAACTAAAACGTCTTATTTTATTCACTTAACTTATTTTGTTGAATGGGAAAGTTGAAGAACCGACAGGGTGTAAGGTGGTTAACGTTAAATGTTCGGATTGAAAGAAAGAACAGCCCAATCATCGAAACGCCGCAACACATGCAACGTGACGCTCTCTTTGCTTTTGCCTTTGTTCCTGCTTACGTTAGCCACACGTGAATCTATTCCAACTCTTCCACTTGTGGCCAAGTGTGATCCTGTCAATTCTATTTACTGATTATTATATTCCAGGGAATGTGTTATTTGCAAGCCTTGAACTTTTGTTTTGTTTTTTGTTTTTCTTCGTTTGCAAAGAAATGAAGTTATTGACTCTGTCTTTGACAATATTTTTTCCACAATCCCAATGCTAAGCTGTATTGGATTCTTTAGTTATACAAACAACTGCAGGTTGGCACATTTACTTCCGTTGCTGAAACTTTAGAATTGAAAAAGGCCTTGAAAGGGCTGATTCATTAGTTGAGTGTCGCGTCGCTGTGCGGACAGTGGACTTCTGCTTCTGAAGATCATTTACGGGATTTGCTCAGTTGTTTTATCATGTTTCAATTACATGTTGCAGCAGGTTACTAGTTGATATATCTAATATTTCTAATAATTTTTAGTTGGAATCCATTGTAGTGTGGAACATCTTACATGTGATGAAAGTCAAACCTTTAGCCAACTTGAATATTGTAGACATATGATGGAACGGTTACAATATTCTTAGGAGGCATCTATCAGGGTGAAGAATAAAACAATATCTTTGATTTGTTGATTAAGCCTTATCCTATTATTAACAAACTCAACCCGTTCAATTATAAAAATCTTGAATTGTTCAATTTTTCGGTTCGATTTTTAAGTCTTTATTGTTAAAAACTGATCAATTTATTAAACTTAATCATTTGGTCAATTTTTGCAAATTAATAAGTTATTATAAAATAAAATAAATCTATTAATTTTTATTTAACCATATTTTTTTAATTAAACTTCAAATTCTTTAATAAGTAAGAATAATCTCTTTCTATTTACCAAAAAAAAAGATAATCTCTTTCTAGTATATATAATTCAAATTATTTAATTTTATTTAATTTTTAGTTAGCCAATCTAATTTTAATTGAACCTTTAAATTTCTTATCTTATTGGTTTAATATTGATTTTTTCGTTCTTTCTTTTTCTTATGGCTTTACGTTTAAGAATGATTTCCAAGATATCCAAGCCAAAATTTGGGCGTCCGAGTCAAGGGGACCGTCAGAAGATTTGATGCCAGCAATCTTTCTGCAATCTATAAAATAAAAATACTCGGTACCTTATTTGTAATCTGGCATAATCAGCAATTTCTAGATTCGAACTACCATGCATTCCAAAGGGAGGGATTCACCTTCTTTAAGTTAGAGAAGACAGGGATACGGCAAGAACTCAGAATTCTATAAGAATTTGCATTTGCCTTTCATGTGTATCACTTCACAAGGTTCCCATTCATAAAGATCTTTGTTGCATAGCAGCTCCTACAAACAATTTCTACGGTAGGATTTGTGTTCCCAACCAGGGAAATTTACTAAATGAAGGAAGCAAAATAGATGGCCTAGACTGGTAATACCAACAAAATGCCGGATGGAATTTTACGAAAATCCACTTATGTCTCACTTCTAAAATCAAGATGATAAGAATCAACGAGGATTAAGGCTTTTATGTCCAGTGAATTAGATTGGAGCGGCTCCTCCCACAATTTGATGGAAGAAAGGATTTTGACAACCGGCTGTACAATTTGAAGCTGAAACTATTTCTCTACCTACCTTCCTAAATTGTCACTGCTTGAATCCGTTAGAATTGTCAACCTTCTTGCTGTTTTCATGAAGTCACTGCAAGAAATGAGCAAGCAACATAAGATCACGATCAGACAAAAAACTGAAGCAAACAAATTTTGAAAGCCCTCGGGAAAATGGTTTTCTAAGTAAAAGTTAACCAAAATGACACGAACCTGAAAGGTTCATCGCCGATGTGCTTAACAGCACCAGTAACATCTCTGTAAAGCACATTGTTCAGTGTCTCTGAATTTTCTAAGTCAAACATGTCTGCAATTTTTCTATACAGTTCATCATACGAACCAAGTAAGGAAAGATCAAGGGTGCGACCCACGTCCTCTGATTCCACGAAGACTTTACAGTGACCAGTTTCAAGAGAAGGCTCAGGATCTTGGCGGCCATCCTTGTACCAATGCAGAATCTCACAGGACAAAGGCTCGACTAGGCGTTGCTGCTGAAGGGCAGACCCAGAACCATCAGAAAGATTGGATATCTTATCTAACTTGCCTTCAGACCAACTCTTTCCCGTAAGAACTGGTGAGACTGCATCGCCCGAGCAGCTTAGAGAGATCTGCTGTTCAGTAAGTATTGGCTGGCCAAAAAGTACAAGCTGGGGTGTCTTTGCATCATCAGGTTTCTTTGAAGTCTGGGAAGAATGAGACATGGATAAAATGCAAGAAACATTCTCACTGAAGCTGGACTTCGGAATGATCGGACCATGTGAGCTTCTATCATGTGTAGCAGCACGATTAAGTAGGGGCGGGAAACCAGCCGGAAGTAGACCTGTGTGCAATTTATTGAAGTGGAAATCTGACAATGGTAAACCATAATGAGCATGCCTGGCTCCCTGCATGCCAGCAGGATTGTTGTCGGGAAGACAACCAAAGGGGTTGCTGGGGAATTTTGGAATCAGAAATTGGCCATCGAGGGGTAAATCTGGATGTTGTGGCAGTCTCAACTTCTTCCTTGGTGATGAGAAAGGAGAGAGATGGATGTAAGGCATGTTAGATACCAATTCCACTAGCCAAGGGTTGACCCGCTTTACATTCTGAAGTAAATCTGGCTCGTCCCATGTAACCTGCAACATATTCCCCCACCTCATAAGATAGAGCTGTAGAACAGAATTTGAGCAGTTCAAATTGACATACAAATCAAAACGTTAAGTGTTTCCAAACATGGAACATGGTCATATCAATCAGGCTTGAGGTCCCACTCATCAGGATCCCAAGAAGAGAAATAAAAAAGTAGGTGCTTAAGCTGTACAACTCAAGCTCAAACTAAAGTAACCAGCCGAGAAGTATAGCAAGATATCACTCAATCTCTCAGAATGAGAACTCTGACCTGTATGTTAACAAGACCTGATTAGCAATTATATCAAACGGTGACGGCTTAATTAATAGTAGACTATGAAATTAGGTAAAAACTTACATATCGACTAAAGAAAATCAATTTTGTCACTTGCGATCAAAAGAAATGAATCAGGGATATCGTATGGAGAATGTTGGATCTACTAACAGCGCATGACAGAGAGTAAATTGAGATTAGAAAAAGGCGTTACCTGCAGAAGCCCCCATGGTGAATCGGACCAACGCAGAGGATCAGCAACATGAACAGCAGATATTGTCCCCATGAACCAACTAATACGTGAAGAGTCCTCAGTTTCAAAGGCCATTTTGAACCTCATCCCTGACCTCCACCGGATCTGTAGTGCTGTTTTCACCAGTGAAGCCTTAACACAAAATTCTGGAGTACTGGCTCGAGGGTAGTAAACAACCTCAAAAGGCTGCCCTTTTGCAGCTAAATCTGCAGCTTCAATAACAGATTCAGGATTCACTTTACGTCTACCAATAAGACCACCATTCGAATTCGAATTCGAATTATTCCCATTCCCACTTCTCATCAGCTTATTCTCATCTTCCCTCAGAAAGGCAGCGAACCCACCATAAGGCACAACACAGTTGCCTCCTGCAGGATTCCACGAAGACTCAGGCCCACCTCCAATCCCTCTTTTCGCTCTCCGGATTCCAACACAGAGATCTCCATTCTCAGCCCTCAAGAAAACTATTGAGTCCCCAGCCACAAGCTTCTTGTGATTTACAAACGTACTCCAACCAGTGGTTAGAAGATGCCTCCTAGGCGTCCCTCTATATATATGCCTAAACTTCCACGTATCACCGTGAACATCCTTCGCAAGAATGTTCTGCACAGGAGGGTCCGCAGAGTAATCTAGCCTTGGAAAAATAGTCTCCGCACAATATCTTGGCACAGAGAAGCCTCCACCATTGTTAGCATCGGATTGAGTTAATGTCTTGGCGAATGAAGCCGGCTTATTATCTTGTGCTTCTGTTCCATTCGTACCAGTTTCTTGGTCATCCAAATCAGGGTCGTTGGCATTTGCTGGTGTCAACTTCATTTTGGCGTAGACCTCATCCGTCTCAGGATCGGCCATAAATTTGACAGCAGAGACTCTGCAGAGAATATAAGGTGGTAATCGAGGTGAGCTCCTGAGATCAACCGGACCACCGGCGTGTTCGGCGTGGCCTTGAGGGAAGTAAAAGACTTTAGAGTTCACAGCCGGCATTTGGACCATGCCGCCGGCACAAGCATGCCAAAGCTGAGAGTCCAAGCACTTCTCTAGCTCTTTCATTTTCTCTTTTGGTTCCATGAACGTAAACAGTTCAACACTATTCGAACATAAAGCTTTCTCCTTTACCGCCACTGATATAATACGTCTCACTAAGTGCTGCAAAACCGACAAAAATCGAACAAAGGTTAAGTACCACTTTGACAAGATGAAGCTGAGGGAAATTAACTAAGCACAATTCAATTGTATGATTATTACCTTATAAAGCATATAATATGATCAAAAGTTCTTTCTTATTTCTAAGCAGAGAGAAAAACTACTCTTCTCCGCTAGACACTGAGAGTAAAAGGATTATAACCAGAAACAGAGTCCTAAGTTCGACTTGGTATCTACAAGAATTTCGACATTACTGACTGAAATTTCCTGGTACCAAGCTTCTTCACTTCCGGTAATTTTCTGTTTCAAAAGTTCCACACGTGCCAGAGCTATAGATATCATTCACATGCTCCTCTCCTGAACTGAAAATCTTAGCTTCAAAGAATCTGAGTCGCTACTTTTCAACAACACGTATATAATAACAGTTGCAAGCCCAAAATTGGAGACAGAGACCTGGCTTGCCTTCACACACAGATTCTTCTGTCAATCAACCCAGAAAATTAAAGGAAAAGATCTTTCATATCCCAAGGAGCTCTGTTCTTTCAGCTATTAATAACAGAGAACACAGAATAGTCTCAGCAAATTTTCTCTCAACTTCGTAGATAAAAGGTCGAACCTTTGAGTCACACAGGCTCAAACAGTAGCAAAATGAATAGAAAAATCACAGGAAAAGAAAAGAAGCCATGATGGTGAATCTTCATGTAGTTCGAAAAGATTCAATCAAAGACATCGATGGCCGACAGAGAAGCAGATAAAAAGCCATCCCTCATAAGGAAAGAGAGAGAAAAAGAGCTAAATTTTGGATCATGCAACAGTCCAAAAAGCACACGCATACACACAAAACACTGAACGAACAGAAAAAAGGACCTTAAAGCTTCGAAATTTATTGGTCAAATTTACTCATTGGCTAGGACTCTATATTTATTTATGTAATAATAATAATAACAATAATAACAATTACCCATTTAATTATCTATCATTTTACCGTCAATTCTAGATTTCTTGCCATTTTCTTCGGATCTGAAGAAACCTGTGTATCTTCAGAAGCCAGCAAAACAACAAAGATCTTTAAGGATCCTGTCCACTCCAATTTCTTATTCACCTGTCTTCTTCTTTTAAATCATATAATAGTCCTATACTCATTCCCTATTCCCTGCTAGCGCCATAGATATTAGTCTCAAGGTACTTTATACATATATATATCTATATATATGATTAAAGATGAGTAATGTAATGAAGACAATGGTGAGATCTTGATGCAAGTGATTGTTAAGTGAAGTGAGGGCTTGCTCTTAAAGCAAGGCAGTCATGAACTAGATAAGTTGAACCCCAGTTAAAAGATCTCGTGTACGAGAAGTCAATGCCTAACTGAAACTGTTTTTCTCTCACTCCCTTTAAAAAAAATATATAATCATACGAGATTTAATAATTTTATATTGAACAATTAAATTTATAATCCGTGTTATAATAAAGTAAAGTCAAATCGACAAATTCCGACGCAAATAAATATCTCCTCTGTGAGAATTAAAAGAGAATTATTAATTATACGCAAATTTTTTTATTTTTATAAAAAGATTATTTTTGTAACTCAAACATGTAATTTTTTAATTACAAAAGAACAATTTTTTCAATTGTTACAAAGCTCACCTTCTGTAATTATAATAAAGTGATAATGTAAAATTGAAAGATCAATTCAAGTATTGAAGTTTCTACCTCAAGGTGGAATAATGATCAATGGTCGAATATCATTACTTAAAACAAAGTTATGGAATGTTTATCAAATTAATATAAGCTTAATCTTCAAACTCTTAAAGTCTGGTTTGTATGAAAAAAGATGTTATTATCACCAAAAAGAACATTATTTAATGGGCTAACCACATAATTTTTAAAATAATTTTATTATTTAAAAATATTCTCATTATTTTAAATTACTTAAAAACTCTAAAAAATGACATTTTATTAAGTTTTTATCCAATTATTTTGACACTGACCATTTATAAAGTTTTGAGTTAAAATAGTTATACAAACTTTATTACGTGTACATTCTCATATGGTAATTTTCATAGAAGAAAGGACAAACTCTTATGCATAAGATTCTTCGTTTTGTGAAAGTCGGAGGAGGGTCGCTATTAAACGTAATCTTTCCTTTAAATTTTAGTGACTCGAACTCGTAATCTCATGGTCACAAATTCTTTATAAAAGAAAGAATTTAGAAATGACCCCATTCTTGCTTAGCTTTTGCTAGGAATTTCAATCACAAGTATTCATTATAGAAGATAGAAAACATAAAGATTAGAGAGAACAGTTCTACTGAAGTATGGTAGTCCAAACAACTAATAGCCAATTAAACACCTATTAAACTAAATGATATCAATACTGAGGATTTAATATTATCTGATTCAATGTCGTTTTGACCACCAATCAACGGTCCAGTACACAGGCATTACTTAATGATGCAATATTAAATATATATCAATTTTCTAAATCTTCCTCGCATATCAAAACTCTTTTCCATAAAATTGATATTTGAGTATTTTTACTAATGTGAAAATTATAATTCACGTGTCAATTATATGATAAATATATTATTTTGTTAATATTATTAATGAGAGGATTAATAACAAGTTATTTCTTAAAAAATTAAGGATTTTGTAATTCTAAAAATTAGAATTACAAAATTTAATAAAGTTCCAATTTTTTAATAAAATCAATTAATTTTAATGATATATAATAATATAATTTTTTAAAAAAAAAGTGTAAAACTAAAAGAAAGATTTGCGATCTTTTGCTTAATTAATTAGTGAATTGATGAATAATTAGCCTTATTTAATCTTTTAATCTATAGTCGGCAGTCCCTCAGAATGTGGCACTCAAATGCGGCAATGACCAATGTGGGCATTACAAGGCAAAACACTTTTTAAGGAACAGATGGCCAAATTGTGAGAGAGAGAGATTGTTGCCGAAGGACATTGAAAGAGATTGATGAACCAAAACAAGAACATTAGCTGCAACTGTAAAGGGGCCTACCCTTTAGTTAAAGAAGTGGGATGGAACAAGCAAATGGTGGTTGGAGAAGAAAACCAAACCAAAGCCAGAACGTGCCTCTGAGCCCACTCTTCACCTTGGAGCATCATCATTAGAACTCAAAACCCATTACGCATCACCGAATAAAAATCCTGCCGTGCCCCACTTTCAACATTTACGGTGGTCTTCCTCCGTCCACCCTCATTGGCAACAAATTAATTGAGACTAGAAAAAAGATAAATTGAACATTTCACTCTTGCCAAGATTCGTTTTATGTGTTTAAGGATATTTTGAGGTTAGCTCAAACATGGAAGAAAACTCCATGTTCTAAGGAACTACCTAAGGTTAATGCACTTTGAGGTAAGGAACTTGTGCATTTAACCATCAAATCAAACTAAAGAAGATCGAAACATTATACCTGAAAGCAAGACCACCAACAAGGAGGGTCACGAAAATAGAGACCTAACATATTAGTACTGTTTAATGTGTTAGCTTAGTCTGTTTCCTAATCTTGTCTCATGGTGTCTGTTAGGATCAATCCCTTTATTCTTACAGTACAATGTCCCACCCTCTCTCCCACCCAACTCTTTGATTTATGGGGCATTAAAGATGTCCTATGCTAAAAAAACTTGCACTTTCTGACTTTGTTATCGTCCTTTTATAAAGTATAAAATGCAGCATAGTACTGAGATGCTAAGTTTGGAAATGCACAGTACAACACTAAACACGGTGGCATCTACCTACTTGCCCATTAAATGTCCTGATAATTGAAACTTTTTTCGCTTTAGTGCATGTCGGGCGGATTTATCATGGTTGAATGATTTTAAGGGAAGTGTCTTGAGTTGCATTCAAGAATTTGAAAAGAAACTTGTCATTTTGACCCTTTTCGGTTCTTGTTTCTGTATGAACAAGAACTGGAAACTGTGTATAGCCTGCTAAGTTTAGGAATCCTAATTATACGTGAATCTACCAGCTAGCAGCTGTAGACCCTTTTAAGCTCTCAGGAAATGAAAAAGAACCAACAAGTAGACACACCACTTTCGATCTCAGGCTGGCATTGTATGCTACTAATGCCGCAATCCAGCTAATGAAACGTAATGTTCAGATCGCTCTGCGATGAACTACATGCATCCCATTGTAATGATGTTTAACGAACTTTGTCAAAATGGACCTCATACTCATTCTTGTCCATATAGTACAAAGTTACAAATGGCGAAACAAAAGACTTTACTAAACCTACGAGCCTTGATCTTGATGGATACATTTAAGTCCTTCCCTTCAAATGTTAAGATTTGATTTCAAAAACCCCATGTAATGAAGAGGTCTTGAATTACAGGATTGAAATTTTCAATTTGGTTTTTAGCTAACTTGGCTCGAGTCGATTAATCCTCTAGTTGGGAATTGGTTTGATGATAATAATGGTTTTATCTTGAGCAAAGTTTGAGTCATAAAAAATGTGGATAGATGGGGTTGTAAATTAAGCAGCCGTTTGATATATTAAGCCTAATATTATTTTTAAATTACCTAATGGGAGGGGTAATAGAAATAAAATAAATGGCCTGGCTTTGGGTCTTGAGAAGAAATGAGGTAAGATTTCTGATCAAGTTGACAATCACAAGACAAAGGATACTGTTGACTTGAAACATAAAAAGTAAACACTTGTTTAAAAGAAAAAAGAAAAAAGAAAAAAGAATATGAATAGTCTAAGAAAGGGTTAGTGCAATGATCTACATTCATTCATTGAGTTGAAGAGCTATTATAAATGTTGGGTTGCTAATTAAATAACAAAAAATTTGATGTAATCAATCTGCAAATCTCTAACTTATTGGCATAATTACTTGTTGAACAAATAGGAGAATCAAAACAAACAAAGATTTAGTCAAATAAACTACTAAAATAAGAAAAATCAGATTATAACAACTGCTAAGGCAGGATCTTAACACTCTTCCTTTAATAGTAGCTGCAAACTCCAAACCTTTAGCATAAGAACTCAAATTTGCTTATAGAAAGAGTCTTGGTAAAAATATCAGTAAGCTAAAATTCTGTCTTGCAATACAATAAACATATGCCTCCATTTTCTTGCACTTCTCGTAAAAAAATATAACTTAAGATTGAAATGTTTTGTCTTCCTAAAAAATACTAGATTATTTGAGATTGCAATGGTTGCTTGATTGTCAATAAATGCTTTTGTGCTCCCCTTTTGCTCTATGTATAAATTTGTCAAGATCTTCTTAAGCCATACAACTCTGCTTCAACTGTTGATTGGTCAATAATCTCTTGTTTCTTAAAACTCTAAGAGAACACTCATGAATCAAAACTAAAACAATACCTTAAAGTTCTTCGTATATCATCGGTTGACCATCCCTACTTATTGTCAGAATAACCATGAAAATGAAAATTCTGATTATAACAAAATTTAATTCCATAATGAAGAGTCCCTTTGACATATCACATTATTCATTTGGCTGCTCTAAAATATTCTTCAATTTCACAATGCATTAATTTGTACAAAACACTCATAACTTGCAAAATTTCAGGCCTTGTTGTTGTGAGATACATTAGGCATTGGATCAAGCTTCTGTAATAAGCTTCTTTTATCTTTTGTACACCATCTTCTTTGCTGACTTTCTCCTTTTAATTTGTAGGAGTGCTAACTGATTTTCAATCATCCTTCTGAAAACTTTTTAGAATCTCTTTAGTATATTTCTTTTGACAAATGAATACTTCATGTTGATCTTGTTTAACTACCATGCCAAGAAAATATGCCATTTCTACGATATTTGTCATCTCAAAGACATTTTTTAAATTACTCAATGTGTGCAATATTATTTCATATTACCAAGAGGTCATCAACATATAAACAATCAAGAAATAATCACTATGTTATATTTATAAGATTTAACATAGAGAGTGGATTCACTCAGACTTTTTGCAAAGCCTAAGCTCAATAAGTGCTTATTAATTCCGTTGTTCTAAGACCTTGAGTCTGCTTCATACTATACAAAGCCTTTTTTATTAAAAGGACTTTATGTTCCTGCTCTTTCAAATGATGGTTGAGAAAAGTTGATTTAACATTAAGTTGAAATACTTTCCTGCCATTTTAAGCAACTAATGCAAGTAATGAGGTAAGAAGAAATGAGGTGAGATTTCTGACTAAGTTGATAGCCACAACAAAAAAAGGATATTGTTAACTTGAAGTATAAAAATTAAAGACTTTTAAAAGAATGAAGACAATGAATAGTCTAAGAAAGGGTATTGCAATAATCTACATTCATTCATTAAATTGAAGAGCTATTTATACATGTTGAGTTGCTAACACAACAACATAAAACCTATCATAATTAATTAGCAATCTCTAACTTATTGGCATAATTACTTATAGAACAAATAAGAGAATCATAACAAACCAAAACTTAGTTAAATAAATTACTGCAATCAGAAAAATCTGATCGTAATAGCTACCGAGGCATAGTCTCAACAAAAATAAAAGACAAAATGTGGGCTTTTCCCAAAAGGCACAAATGTTGATACTTCCTCTCTCTCTCTCTCAAATAATCCTACACTTTAAGCTCCCCATTGTTCTTGTCCAATCTTCAAGGAGGGTTTAACACATTTATAATTAAACCTTTAGGGTGATCTTGGGATGACATTTTAGCTAAACTCTATTCAATCCGATCCATCTTGAATTCAATAGACAAAACTAAAATTTATAAGATTTTGATCTCTTGAACTCGATTGGATTTAGTTTGAGTGGTTTGGACTAACATCGCTTGTTTAATGACTAAAGAATCTTATGGACAAAACGATCCGTTAATATCTTAAACATCACTCAACTCTAAATATTTGTTAAAATTTTTATATAATAATTATTTATGACCTTAATTTGAGTTAATAAACTAAATTAATAATTTTGATAAACTAAAGAGAAAATATGTTTCTAAAAAACTCTTATATAACTCTTTAATCATATTAATATCTTAACTTAATAGTTTTTAAAGTGAAATTTGTGTAATTAGTTATGATATTCTTAATGTAATTTGTTGATAGGGATCCTATTATGTTACTACATAATTAGACAACCGTGAAGAGAGTTGTACAAAATTAGAAGGCCTATAGTTAGGAGTTTAAGTCAAATTCCCCATTATTCTTAATTTTGGTAGTGATTTCAGGGGTGCTTTGTTTGTTGTAAGAATTTTTATAATCCAAAAGATTGTATTTATTGACTTTGCATATTTATCCATGGCTAGGAATTTTTTGAAGCCTATTGTTTTTTTTTCATCCAGATAGCATAGATCGAGAAAATGAAGGTTGTTTGGAAAATGTAAGCATCCTGTTTCATAAGTTTGGCCTTCCCTACAATGCTACCCACAATAAAAGGCCATTACCTCTTATTTCAACTTATATGCATTTGATGTTGGATTTTCGACCAAATCACTTAGGAGTAAGTGCATTTAAAAAAATGAGCATTTGATTCAGTGACCATTTGACATAGTAAACATAGGTTGGTTTGAATACCATTTCATCTATCCCTTGTTTGAAGTCTTTGCCTTACTGCTAACCAACTAATAAAAGAAAACTTAGGGAAAGAGTTTTAGACCAAATAAGATGAAACTACGAAACTTTCAAAGAATGTGGGCTAAATAAGTCATAACATAAACTATTTGTAAATCTTTAGAAGGGGTCTTATAACCAAATCACCCTATCCATCTAGGTAGGTATGTTAATAAGAAGACTACTAGCACCACTGAAGTTATATCTCCAATTTCCTTCTAAAATTATGTTACTCACTTTATCTTGAGGATAGATTCTCATAGTAAATGCATACATATCATTCCTAAGGTATAAAGGCCCTAGGTTGGACTAGTTCTCAATCCAAAACCATATCTGTTCCCTATTTTCTATCAAACTCTTGAAGGAAAAGTGAAGTTTCTCTTTAAGTCTTAGCATCTGTATTAAGGACCATGAATGTTCCCTACTCATTTTAAACTGCTAGAAAATAGTACCAAACAAGTAGTATTCATAAACCCATTTAGACCAAAAAGCCTCCATATTATTAAAAAGCCTTCATGTCCTTTTTACAATCAAATTTAAATTTATGGTTTGAAAGGAGATCAATCCCGATCCACCTTCCTGTCTGGGAAGTCATGAGATTTCCAATTCGATCTTAAACCCTTTTGAATTATCAGACTTTCTTGACCATAGAAAGTTCCTCATAATCTTCTTTATTTAATTGGTTATTCTTTTTACTAGTACTAGATAGGAGCTTTAGCATATATGTAAGTTCCTTAAGATGGATACAATTAATTGCAACATGCCTGCAGCTAACAGGGTTCTATTTTGCCAAGAATTAACCATGCTTCTAATAGATTCTTACAAAGGTAAGCAGTCTAAATATCTTAGCTCCTTAGTTGTAATTGGAATTCTAAGGTACTGAAAAGGAGCTTTATGTACATTCAGCCTAGAGGTTAAGCTAAGCAGTTCCATATGTTAAAAATCAGTAGAAATATAAATCTTACTTTTTTCCCTATTGACTTTTTGACTTGAAAGTCTTAAGAATTGGTTGAGAAAGCTCACAACTAGTTGCGAAAAAAAGAGAGTTTTAACTTATAATGGAATAAGTATTTTTCATTGGCGTCTATGTTGGATTTTAACAAGTTAGAGAGTATTTCAATTGCTAGGGAAAATAGATAAAGAGATAGAATCACCTTGTCTAACACCTTTAGCCCCTTTAAAGAATTTAGAAGGTGAGCCATTTACTATAATACTATAGTAAGCCGTACTTATGTGTTCTTTGATCCATCTATAAAAGTCAAATGCTTGGAGATAGTAAAATATGAAATCCCAATCCAAGGATTCAAAAGTTTTACAAATTATACTTTTAGAGAGCAACTCCTAATTGGCACTTTAGTGTTGTAATCTTTGAAAATCTCATATACTAGTAATATATTGTCACTAATAGCCCTCCCGTAGATGAAGACTCCTTAACTTGGACTTATGATTAGCTTGAGAGCTTCCTTGAGTTTGCTTGCTAGGAGTTCACATATTAACTTGTAAATGTTATTATAGAATGAGAATGGGTGGTATTCATAGATGGAGTTACGGTATCCTAAAGACCAAGAACACATGAGATCTACTTAACTCTTTAAGGATTTTCCCACTCTTAAAAAGTTCCTGCACAGTATCAATAATTAATCTCCTAGTCAAGCTCTATTTTTTTTGAAAGAAGTATCTATTAAAATTGTCAAATCCAAGCACTTTATTTAGATTCAATCTAAATAGGACCTTTTTGATCTTTTATGCATTGAAAGGCCTAATAAGATTTATGTTTTGATTTAAACTTATGGTATAATCAATGAACTGCTTCAATTCATGAGTTAAGTAGCTACTAGTTGGCTTGTATCCTAATAGATCCCTGTGGAAATTGAAAGCTATTTCACTTATTTGGGATCTATCTTTACAAAATTTACCTTGTTGATCCAATATATGAATAATTTTTATTATGATTCTTCTAGTTAGGATGAAATTAAAGAAGAAATTAGAGTTGATATCCCCTTCATTAAACTAGTTTACCTTTGCTTTTTGTTTTAAAAGAGAATTATAAGCTTGAAAAGCTTGTGTGTAGCCTTTAAGAAATTGTTTCTTAAGGAACTTCAGGTTTGGTCATTAGGTTTTAAGTAAGCCTCGTTATATTGTTTACTTAGGGACTCCCTGATAGATTGTAATCTTAAGCTAGGATTCCCATACACCCTACCTTGAAGATCTTTAAGGCCTTACTTGATTAATCTTAACTCACACATAAGTTGGTGGGCACAACATCCTAGTATATTCTGATTCAATCCAGCTTTAACCACCTTCTTAAAGCCCTCTTTGGAAGCCAAAAATTTAAAGAATCTGAAGGAGGTTTTAGGAGCTATGGATAAGGTGATATTTATTACCTCAATGTATGACTAATATAAGGTTAATGAAGCTCTAAAGCTAGTAAACGACCTAAGGAACTTATTCATCCCCTTGTCATTCACTGGGACTTAGTCCAGTTTTTTCCTGATTAGCTATTCCCCCTGCTAATTATTGGACAAAATGAAAAACATTCCTATATAGTTGAGATTAGGAACTCCTAGTAGAGAAGTTACTTAGCTAAGTTCCTTTGTCAAACTTTTGTAGCTTATCCTCCCTCCTTTTGCTTCACAATTATGAAGTACACAATTAAGACCACCTTCTAACAACTAGGAATTATGGATATAACCCTGAATTTGCCTTATAGACCCCTACAAAATTTGCCTTTGAAAGGCTAAATTAGCTGCATAAATAATGGAGGCTGTAAAAAGTGCTCCACACTACTCAAAGCAATATTTAAGATGTATTAATTGATTTGAATAGTCCAAAGCTTGAACATGGACTAGGGAAAGGTAAAAAAGCCCCACAATTCTGCTAAGAAAGTGATGAGATTGGTTAGTAAAGACCACTTAGGACTAAAAGAGTTTGGGAAAAGCTAAAGATTTTACGCCTTTTTTTGTTTCCAAAAGTCTTACTAGTATAGGCTTCTTTCTATAATAATGTCCCTAACTACTTGCTATTTTTTAGGGCAATTAAGCCCTCTAATGTTCCAAATTAAGAGTGACATTTGGATAAGGAGTTATCACCTCCAATTTTAGCCTTACTAGCCCTCTTTCTTTATCTCCTCTTAAAGATGAAGAGGGGGACCATTATGAACTCTTTCCCATCATGATCCAAATTGGGCAAGGGCATTTCTTCAGCTTTGGAACTATCTTTGGGGACCAAATTTTGGTCCTTAATAGTGCTTGTGTTATGAAGAAAATATAAGCTTAGGATATGATCTACAGAGATGCTTAAAATTTGAGCTATAAAGGTAGCAGTCTGATCTTTAAAGGAGGTTGGAATTTGAGGTAATATACTATGATTATCACAAGATAAGGTTATTATCAACTAAGAGATTACTCCTTTAACTTGGGCACCTCCCTTAGTGCTAACACGCTACTAGCCAACTTTTAATTCCTAATTGAGCATAATTAACTAGTATTGAATAAGAATTGACAACTATCCCTTGCTATAACTAGCTTTTGATGCAATTATGTGGCAAAGAACTTTCAAGTAGGCTTCCATTACTTAGCTTGGGTAAAAGGTTTCCAACTATAGTTTCATCCAGTTTCAAGATAGATAAGGCCTTATGAAGTTGCATTTCCCTCTTCACCTCAATTCAAATTCTAACATATCCTAACCTATCCATATTAGTAATCTAATTGTCCATGTAAAAGAAATTTCCAAAGAACTGGCCAAGTAGTTAAGCTCTTTCCCTATCTAGTACTCTTATATAATTGAGTAGAAGTTGATCCAAAGGAGAAAAACTTCAATACTCCTCCTATCTAATTCAATTTTAGGATTCCACTTCTTAAGAATCATTGGCTGTCCACTAATATTTCAAGGCTAAGCTCTATAATAGATATCAGGTCAATACCCTTAGCAAATTTGAATATGAATGCCTCATCCTTAGTCCACAACATTTTCTCTACGCTGTGCTTACTCCATTTGATTGAAGCCCAGAATTGCACATATGGAGAAAAGACCAAACCAATTCAAGAAGACAACTAGGAAGCTACTTTAGTGCGTAATATCTCAATAGGGGGAGAAATTATATCATTCACCATAGGGGAGTATATATGGGTAAGTTTCACTGTGGGTTGGTTATAGCTAGCAAACTTACCCCAAGCTTACTTAGAAACATGTTTCTTAACCATCGATGTTGGTGGCGCTAGTGTCTCAGCACGTCCCTTAGACCAATTAGGGAGGGGGGAAACTCATAATCATCTTAGAGAGAGCCTTAGTGGATTTACCTAGCAGCTTGGGAAAAGATGGGAAATTGTCCTCAAACAAGTTTACCTTTGCTTCATGCATTTCCATAGACTCTTCGCTTATGAAATTTAAAGCCTTAGATGAGCTTAACAACTCTGACAATTTAGGAAGTAGAGAAGAATCCATCGCAAACAAGGTTGTAAAAGATCTTTAAACATGGGCTTCCACTAAAATAACTAAAGCCCAAAACACAAGTAGAGAGTTGCCTAAAACTATGCTTCTAACTTAAAATAATTAATTAAACAAAAATAAAATTCTTCTTGAAAATTCTGCTTAACTTGATTACTTATAATGCCATTGGCCCTCATTGTCTCTTGAAATTCTATGCCATTTACAATTCGGCCTGTGTAGGATTGAAGCGCTTCTTTGAACTTCTTAACTTTTGATCTTATTATTGGTCCCTTTGGCATTACTAACTCATATTTGGTTCCGTTTTTCTTACAAAGTGCCATGGTCGTGCTCACATCATCCCCTCCATCTTCAAAAGGAAATTTCCTCAAATCTGAATCAAAATTAAAAAGAGATAAGTTCAAAATATTAAAAGTATCACTAAAATTATACTCATCTGGCAAGTCTATCTTGTATGCATTGCTATTGATGTGTTCCAACACTTAGAATGGTCCATCATCACTTGCATCAAGTTTTGACTTCCTTTATTGTGGAAACCTTTCTTTTCACATATGCACTAAAACCCAATCACTTGGTTCGAAGAGAACTTAGTTTCTTCCTTTATTTGCTTTTTGTGCATAAATGTGATTCTTTTTCTCAATCTGTTCACGCACTTTCTCATGTATTGTTTTAACCAAGTCAGCCTTCTTTTTGCCATCTAAACTAGCAATCTCAATCAAAGGTAAATGCATCAAATCCAACATGGTTAATATATTAAAACCATACACAATTTCAAAGGGGGAATAACCTGTAGAAGAATGTATAGAATGATTATATGCAAACTCAATGAATGGCAGACAATTGTCCCAAGTTTCAAGTTCTTCCCAACAATTGCACGCATTATGGTTCCTAAAGTCCTATTAACTACCTCAGTTTGTCCATCAATTTGTGAATGACATGTAGTAGAAAATAAAAATTTAGTACCTAACTTTTCCCATAAAACTCACAAAAAGTGACTTAAGAACTGAACATCTCTATCTGAAACAATGGTTCTTATCACACAATGAAACCAAACCATTTCCTTAAAGAAAAGATTAGCAATTTTTGTTGCACCATCTATTAAGCAATGAAGTAAGCCATTTTAATAAATCTATCCAAAATAAAAATATGTTATCCCTACCTTTCCTAGTCCTAAGTAAACCCAATATAAAGTCCATAGATATATTAGTCCAAGGTTCACTAGGTACAGGTAAGGTGTATATAAACCATAAGGCATAGACCTAGACTTAGCTTGTTTACATACAATACACTTGGCATAAACCCTTTCTACCTATCTTCTCATATTTGGGCAAAAAAAATGTTCTCTAAGCATATCTAAGATCTTTTGCACACCAAAATGCCCCATTAACCTTCTGTTATGTGATTCTCTAACAAGTAACTTTTTAATAGAACATGCATAAATGCAAAGTTGTTTACCCTTAAACAGATATCCTTCATATCTGTAGAACTTATCAAATACAACAAGTTCACAAGCTTGATACATTAGCAAAATCAACATCACCTACATACAACTCTTTCAAATGCTCAAATCCAAGTAACTTAGAGTTAAGCATAGACATCAAAGCGTACCTTCTCGATAATCATCAGGCACAACATTTTCCTTACCTTGCTTATATTTAATCACATATGGAAATGTTAAAATACTCCACCCAATTTGCATGCCTTTTGCTCAATTTCCCTTGTCCCTTTAAGTACTTGAGAGATTGATGATCAATGTTACGAATACCATACCGGACTTGATACCGGATTAGGTTCTAGCACGGTACTGTACCAGTAACGGTCAATATCGGATACCGTTTCAGGTAATTTTTTAAATTTATAAAATAGTCCCTGAATTTTTATAAAATTTGCAAAATAGTCCATTTTCATATTTAACAGTTATGCTAAATATTTTTGTAATCTTGTCTCCAAAATCAAAATAATAAATAATAATCATAATTAATATGAAATAAAAATAATTTTCAAATATTTCACATATAAATAATAACCACAATTTATATGAAAAA
>JANZXR010000004.1:31314848-31335418 GCA_027575705.1 Erythroxylum echinodendron | reverse complement strand
TTAAATCCTAATTAAGGTTTTTTTACTTAGAACAATATCATTTAGGATTGGAAAGGTTCCAATATAGCAATGGTTGTTAATTGAGTCATAATACATTTTTTATTTAGTGAAAATGACTAATTGGATCAATAAATTCTTTAGTGAATTTGATAGAGTTTCTTTGTATTGTGCAAGACAGTAATGTATTGTAGAATATTAGAGCCATTAGGCATGCATAAGGAGCTAATGTCTCATCAAAGATCCCAGAATGTGTTTAGGCAAATTTTCTTAATTTTGATGATAATTAAAATGGGAGTTGTAAGACTTAAGCAAGTGCTCACTATAGAGAATCTTGTAGAATTCTCTCACTAAGCCAATAGTAGAATAATCATCATATGGTGATATAGTATGAGATACTTAAATGATTGGCTTAGTGCAAGTGGGAGATTGTTGGTTTATGCGCTACAACCAATCGCTTTGGTTGTAGTTTAGTAACAAATTATTTAAAGGCATTATTTATCTTGTACATGTTCAGATGTATATGATAAAGTCCATGGAATAATTGTATATTATAAATGAAATTATAATGAGATTGATATTGCATTTATGTATTATTTCTAAATATGCCTAATCATTTTTCTATTATAATTGGACATCAATAGAACGTAAAAACACTAGCATACGTTGTTTTTTTTCCTTATGAAGGAAGTAGTCGATATCATAGGCTAAAGTATAGACATACTTAAACAAACATGTGGGTGCTTGTTAGATAACAAGTTCACTGAAAATACCTAATATGAGAAATCCATTTGGAACATTACTTGTATGTCTATAGAATTCTAATTGTAATGATTGTATAAGCGATCCTTTGACTTGAGGTCATCAAAGTTATCTTGTATAGAGATCGCTATGTTTTGATACTACTTATGATATATTTAGTCAAGGGTCGTTTAATCGGTAATCATTGGATGTAGCATGAACTACATGGAGGTAGTTGTATGATCAAGATAGGATTTATCACCCTAAAGTAATTAGGGATAATGTTTCATTGTTCTCGATTAATATTGATTAAGGAAATCCTTGGCCAAGGTGAAATGATGCTTTGTAAATAGTTTACAAATGTCATTAATTGAATCGATAGCTAATGACGAAGAACTAATATGATTAGACTCAAAGTATAGTAGACATTAATTTCATTCTCTATGTCTAATCGAAACATTGTATAATGAAAGGATTGAATTATACGAAAACATCACAAATGGAAATGTTAGTCAAAACTACTTTGACATTCCTAAATATTTAGGTGGTCATGATGCGTTGCTAGATGCCAATCTTGATCTATGATTATAAATTATTTAATTAGAGAATTAAAGATAACTTAAAAGGAGTTTTAATTTATCTAATTCTAATTATGAATTAGAATTAGAATTTATAACCATTGCCAACATATTTGGAAACCTAATGGGTCTCACATATAGAATGAGTTAAAGAGAGTAAAGTTAATTTAATCAAGTTGGACTTAATTGTAAAGTTCGAGAAACTTTATGATTAAATATGAGATATTTAATAAAAAAAGGAACAATATGAGATATTGAATCTTGTATGGGCATAATTGGTATTTAATTAGAATTATTTATAATTCTAATTAAAGTTTAATTGAAATTAGAGTTTAATTGCAATTAAATTACTAAAATATCCAAAGTTTGTTATAAATAGGCTTAAGCTCTATGGAGCTAGCACTTCTTGCTTAACCCTCTCTGTAAGAGTTACAGAGTTCTTTCAACTCATTCTGTGGATACCCTTAGAGGCCAGACATTTGTGCAGCTACGATAGTTGAAATGAATCAGTTTTGGAAACAGTTCGAGAAATACGACAAGATAAAAAGATCAAGCTTCGGAATAAAGTACAAATTAAGTTTCCGCATTATTATGATTTGTGTTAATTATCTTATAGAATTAAAGAGATCTTGGTTTTTGAGAAATCAAAGATTGTAAAAAAGTTTCGTAATTATTTCGTTACGGTTGGGATTTGATCTCAACCCAGTTTCCTAACATCTATGGCTAAGGTAATAATAATCAACAAAAATCACAACAAAAGACATGAAGATAGAGCTTTCAAGCCACAATAATCATAATAAAATATGTTGTCAACAATAATCACAAGTTGTGATTTATAATAATAATAACCCATTTGTGAGATAGAGATGGATATGTCAATAATAATCACAACTTAGGACTCAAAGAGAATTTATGTATGATTGTAAGCAAAGGAGGGAGCCAAAATTTTCAAAAGGAGTGGATGGAAATCTTAGTAGCACGAAGATTATCACTTTCCTTTAAAGGTAAGAATGATCCTAAAGCTTATTTAGATAAAGATAAATTTAGTTTTTTACTTTCATTATCAATTTGAGGAGAAGAAGGAAATTAATCTAGTATTAGTAGAGTTCATTGATTATATCATAATTTGGTGGGATCAAATAGTTACTAACTGGAGAAGAAATCGTGAGTGACCTATATATACTTAAAATAAATTAAAGAATCTTTTAAGGAAGATATTTGTTCTAAATTATCATAATAAGGATCTATATTAAAGGTTAGAATTTCTTACTTAAAGGTCGAAGAGTATATAAGACTATCATAAAAAGATAAAAATAGTCATAACTTGAGCCAATATAGAGGAGGATAAAGAAGTGACTATGGAAAAGTTTTTTAAAGGCTTAAACATAAACATAGCCTATATAATAGAGTTACATCACTATGTAAAGTTATAAGAGATGGTGCAAATTGGCTATGAAAGTGGAGAGATAGTCAAAATGTAAGGGAATATCCGAGTACTTCATTAGTACTAACATTTTTTAAGGCCCAATTTGAAAAAAGAAGATATGGATTTTTTTGAGGTAAAAATTGTGCCATATAAAACCAAAGAGAATATCTACAATAAGGACATAAGTATGTCTTAAAATAGAGACATTAAATGTTCTTCGTTGTTTAGGAACAACATTAATTGAATTTTGATACCCAAAAAAGTAGGTTATGATTATAAAGAATAATGGAGAGTTAGAAAATGCAAATGATTCTAAAGAAAAACAAACTAGGCCACCACTAATTCTAATGATAAGGGTGTTGACTATATTATTGAAAGTGAGCTGTTTATTATTATAACAGAATTAAGATATATAGTATGATTATTTATGGATGGAGTTACACTAATGTAGCTAACACTATCCTTGTAGAGAAATTGAGTTTGTTTACTGTGAAACATCTAAAGCCATATAACCTTCGGTAGCTAAATGAATATAGTGTTACTAAATAAGTGTTGGGTTTTTTCTTGATTAGTAGACATTATAACAAGGTGTTATTTGATATGATGCTTTTGCATGTTGGTAATATTCAATTATGAAGGCCTTTAGAATTTGATATAAGGGCAATCAAAGACGAGTTTACCTGTAGGTATTATTTCATCCTGAACAATAAACCTATTATTCTATAAATCTTTGACACTTAAGCTAGTCTATGATGACCAACTAAAATTGAAAAAAGAGAATGAAAAAAGAAAAATGAGAGTGAAAAAATAGAGTAATATTATAAGTGTTCTTTATAGCAACCAATCCATGATTATACCTTTGTATAAAGATGCTTATTTACCTTTTGAATTAGGCGAGGATTCAAGGACGAATCCTTTTGAATAGTAGGGATATAATACAAACACAACTAGTCTAAATAAAGGATCAATTGTATGTAGGCTCGAATAATTACAAGAGCTATAGGTTGTGAAGTTTTAGAGGTAAAACACTCATCTTTAACTAAATACGATATCTAATAAGTACATGGCTTTGACCTCATCTAACTTTATAAAGATGTAAGAGGAACCATTAACTTAGCCACAAGTTTGCTCTATACCATATCCAACTTCAAAGAGTTACAAAAGGATTTATAGTCTCTAGATATAGGCCTAGATGTAGATCATGCCTAATAATGTTAGAAGTACTCATCGCTCGAATTAACTGCGAGAGCTATAGTTGGTGAAGTTTTAGAGGCAAAACACTCATCTTTTAACTAAATACGATATCTAATAAGGACATAGCTTAGACCTCATCTAACTTTACAAAGATATAAGAGGATCCATTAACTTAGCCACAAGTGTGCTCTATACCATATCCAACTTCAAAGAGTTACAAAAGGATCTATAGTCTCTAGACATGGGCCTAGATGTAGATCATGCCTAATAGTGTTAGAAGTACTCATAGTCAATATAGTATGGCCCACATTTATACCCAATCAAAACCCTAATTTTGATTTAAGTATTGTAATGATTATTTTTTGTTTTATATGCAAGACATATTTCTTTTTAACTTAAGACAAATTTAAAACATTTGTTATTGAGAGTCTTCAAAGCCTCTTTTACTTTTTTTTTTCATAGAACTTGGAACTAACCAAAGAATTCTTTCTCTGTGTCAACTAAATGCTCTATAAAATTGAATATTTGATTCTTTATAATTAATGTGTTATTTCCTTTATACATATATTTTAACTTTATTGGGGTTAATTCAATCTTGTTCATTAGATTTTTGGAGTGTATTCCTAGGCAGGTTCATATCATTATCTAAATACTATGGTACACCAGCTAGAGCTAGGCCAAAGCATAAGTGGAAAGGAAATAGCACTAGGTCAACTAAATAGGACGCCCTGAAGAAAATGGTGAGAAATGCAAAAAATTATCTTAAAAGTTGCACAACATTCCAAACTGAAAACTTCCTAAGAAAAGTGAAAAAATTGAGTACCCTTGACATAGGTTAAAAGATCATAATATAATCCAAGATTAAGTGAGGAGTTACAAGAAATTGTACCAAATGGGGCAACATATAGCATAGATAATTTGGATGAGCGAACCTTTAAGCACATGCTTTTCTTACAAACTATGACCAAGTATATGAAAATAAGTCTTTTCTCTTTGTTATTTATAATGCCAATATAGTAATTCATTTCCTTTATGTTATTTATTTTATCACAATTAATTTCTATTTTATTTTATTTTATTAAGACCATTTTATTCTCAATAAAGGCATGAATAATCAATAAAATTGAAATGCTCAAAATCTTTTTTTCAAAAGAAACCCGATAAAATATAAAAGGCCAAAGTTTATTTTCTAAAAGGCCACTCTAAATTTTAATCCAAAGGAGCCATGCCAAATAGTGATCAAAATCAAATCCAAAAGTCCAAAAATCATTGAAGTAAGGCCAATCTCTAGGCTTTTTTTTCCCCCAAACCCTAAGACTCATTGTAAATATTCATTTTTGCTTTAAATCCCTAAGACTTACTTTAGCACTTTATTTCTAAATATTTCATTTTAGGCATTGTATCTCTAATTCTAATTACACGTGTTTCCCAATTAAAAACCCTACAATTCATTCTAGGCCTATTCTTCTTTTTTCAAGTTAGGGAAAATCATAAACTCATAATTATCCATTCATAAGCTTCCTTACATTGCTCGACCAATCTAAACTCAAGAGACCCTCCATAATAGGACTCCAATCACCCAACACCTTTTTCAATGGGATGTTCAAAACCCAAGTAACAAATCAATCCTATCAACTACAAACTCTTGGACCAAATGTCCCTAAAGTGGTTCAACATGTTTTTACCTCAAAATATGGGTAAGTCTTATGTCTGAGCCCCCTTGATTCCATTGTTCGGCTCACCAAATGATTTATCTTGAAACACATTATTGATAGATTATTGTGTGATTGTGAAAGTTGACCTAATAATCAGATTTCATATTAAATTGTGAATGGTAACTCATCATATTTCAATTCCCTTTCTTTTTCTCCTTATATGCGGCCCTAAGGCACATGTAATTTTCCCATTTGGTGGACAATGGTCCCCTTTCCTTTTCTTAACATGGCTAACAGCCCTCCTTTATTTCCAATATCAGTATACATAACCTGGCCCTTTCCTTCCCTTACTGGTCGTTGATTGAGTTAGAACCGTCTGTTGTCTTTGTCTTTACTCCTGCTGAACCTTAAACAGTAAAACAAGTACTTAGACTAGAAACATGATTGTTCGAGAAACGAACTGGTCCCCTTTTATCTTCCATTCATTTTGACACTTGGCTTTCCTTCATTGGTTTTCTCCTGCTATTGTATCCCAGTTTCTGCTTTAGTTTCACCTTTAAGGTGATATATAAAGACCACAGCTTGAAGTTTATCAACTATGTACAGTACTCAGGTTCTGTTCTGAGGGCCATATGCATGCAAAACGGGGTTTCATTAAGGTTTATTGCGTAAAACAGTGGCTCAAAAGTTCATTCTCATCCACATGTTGACGAGCTTTCTGAATTTTGCTACCTGGTGATCCTACTGATGCATACTTCTGTGTTTGTTGCCTTTATTACATTCTAATGCAAATGAACAGGGTCAACTATCAAATTAGGAAGTTCATACACTAGAACCATTTGTAGTGAAGAAAGAAAAAAAAAAAATGAATCAAAGCAAAATTTGAAGGAAACGATAGTTAACATTTCAAGTGGTCAGCATTTAGCGTGGGAATGTTCAGAAGCATCTGCTACTTTACAACTTAATAACAGATGAAATCATATTTAGAGTGAAAGGGAGTAATGAGAAGCTTAACGTACTCAGGTTAACATTAATAATTTACAGAAAGAATTTCTCATCGACAGAAACATCAAGGTCATCCAAATTAGTTCCTTCCATTTCCAAGTTCCAAGATCATCCACTGATTATCGCGAGATCTCCAAGTCTTGAGAGTAGCCCAATTGTTCCATTTCCCAACTCAGCCTTGAAGCAACTCGTTCATGAGAAGGTACGTACTCCTAAATATAGATCATGCACAAGTAAGCAAAACTATAATACTCTTACTCAACACTTGTCATAACGAAAGTGAACAAATCTTAGGCCAAAAAGGACATTACTCTCATTCTACCTCCAATTTCTTCACCAATTCCTTTGCTGTTGGAGCAGATACAATAATAGTACGTGCACTAGGATTTCTGAATCCTTCCTCCACTGCTTTGTCAATGAATGAGAGTAGAGAGTTATAATATCCATCGACGTTCAACAAGCCAACCTTCAATAGCAGACACCATTAAGCTTTAGAAGATAGCGCAGCCATTATGTCAAGCAAGTGGAAAAATAGTATTCTTTTTCCTCGCCAGCATATTACAAAAACTGTATCAATGTAGGCACGAGTCTGTACCGGTTTGTCATGTATCCCAAGCTGAGCCCATGTTATCACTTCAAGTAACTCTTCAAGGGTTCCATAGCCACCTATAGGATGTGTTTTGAGTTAAATTTGATTGCAATTCTTCAAAACATGTTTTGCTAATCTTACCAAAAGATCCATAAAATTGAACCAACTTGAAAGTAAAAGAAATTCAAGATAATTAATTGATCAGTTCCACTGCTAAACTGGGAAGTTGGTCTAATAATCATGGTGATTATGGCTTTAAACCTTGTATCATTAGGCTATTTCTGTTCCTTGTTTTTGTTGGAATGGGAAGGGGAGGTTGATCAAGCATTCTTCCCCTGTCCTAAAGATGATCTTTAATGCAACCATTTCGAAACACATGCACAAGCATCTGCCCACCTTCACAGGTCATAATGGCTCTTATCTTATCATGTTACGGACAGTATGTCTTTTATCTACTGTGGTCGTAGCTTGTGGGGCTTAAATGATAAGGATACACATGAAGAGTAAATTGACTGTTTTGTCCACAGTATATTTTATTTTCCCAGGTTCTTGAAGTATGATAATTGGTGGCTTGTGAAGGGAAAGAAATCATTGCCTTTTTGGTGCAGGTACTAGTTGGCCTGTACTATATCGTATACTCTGTCTCTCTGTTTTGGCTTCACTCTTTGCTCTTAATATGCTAGCAAATAAATCTTGCAGTAGCAGTACAGGCTAAGCCTTAGGCCTAACCTTAGAATGGAGAACATCGACAGGTTTCTTTGCAGCTCTAATTTTCAGTTTAAGATGTTGACGGGTCTAAGTGTAGGACTTTAGACGATGTTCTACAACATAACTGCATAGAGGTTTGTGAGAAATTCAAAAGGCTGTGTTATTTTTGGCTTGAAAGTGTGATTATCCCAGGATGTGGTATCAGAAACAACAGTTGCCCCAGGAAAGTTTCATCTTATAATAGTATGACATATTCCACGCCTCCTCCATTATTTCGAAGTTAAAAATGAAATGTACCCCCGTTTTTGGAATGCTTCCCGTGGACTCACTCTTATTTAGCTACTCAAGGATATGTAGTTGTTCAGCTCAACTGACCCTTGTCTATTAAAAGGTTTGGAGGAAGAGTTATCTTGAACAGTAGGTGGCAAGGATTCAAAGAAAATGAAGCTCTTGGAAATTCTATGCATAATCAAAGCATGACAAATTACCAATTTTGCATTGGAAAAAAAGGCCGCCTTAATTTTCCTTCATCTGAAATTTAGTAGAGCTTAGACTGACCTGGCAAGGCGATAAATGCATCTGAATGTTTAGCCATCTCCGCCTTTCTTTGATGCATACCGGCAACAGCCTTCACTTCCCCTACTGTTTCACCAGTTAACTGCAATTAAAAATCACATAAGAAATCAATAAAGAGAAAAGCATGAGAGAGAAGAAGGTTTTGACGTGTTGTACTGGCAATTATCATTGCAGAAATAGTGTTGTTTAATTCGAAGAGACCCAGCAACTTACTGTCCAGCAGCTTCTTTGACCAATAAATGAAATAGGGAAAGAGAAATGAAATGATGAAAAGAGAAAGTTAAACTAAGAACAAACATACAAGTAAACTTGGAAGACCACGGAAAGAGAAGAACCGTAACATATGTGAAAAATGAGTGTGCCAAGTGATACATCATGGACAAAGTTATGAAGCACTCATAAGGGAAACATATGTTTTGGGTCTAGAGAAACAGAACAGGCTGACAATGGAAAGGATATGAACAAGGAAGTAGCAGAAAAAACAAAAACAAAAACAAAAACAAAGAAAGCATATCCACACCCACACAACATATTTTTTAAAAATGCAGGTATTGAAAAGGTTGCAGCCTTTCAAGGTTTTTAAGGAACATAATGAGAAAAGATAGAACACTTTTTCGAGCTCCAGCAGACATACCTCTCGAGGCATGAGTGTCTTGGGAATAACTCTGCAGGAAGATAATAACATGACAAGAGTCAGTTCATAAGCAATAATCAGGACATAGCCAAACTCATTGATTTTGTTTCTTAATCTATTTCATCTTTTTCAAACTTTGTTGAAAGATCATAATCACCCGATAACATGACGACCGCCATCATGAACAGATTGAGAGACCAACCCCATCAAACCTATGCTGCCCCCTCCATAGACCAAATCAATGTTCCTTGAGACCTGAAAACAAGTCATAATGATATTCAGTTCATGCAAAACCAAAACGGAGCTCTACTGTTTCAAGTGAAACTTGTGATTTTAAACGTGAGAACGTGCTAAAATATCCAGTCTTTATTCTCCTTCGCAAAGCTCTTTTGCTTTAGCCTACATTCAACTAAACTAAACTTGCTCCTATGGCAGAGACTGAGATATGAAGTACATTGAAAAATTCGACTTTCTTAGGAGAGGAAGAGAAATGAATAGAGAGAATGCACAGAAACCACCAGAGAGAAAAACCCAAGGCTGGAATTTGTTTCACAGACAAGGAAAAGTTGCAAATAGATAATGCCAGTCCCTCGAACAAAGTTAGAAACAGGTTATAAACAGAGCAACTGTACTATACAGCCTCATTCAACTTCCTTTACGTGTCGAGCATATTATTTTAATGGTTAAACAAAGGATAACTGGAGGCTACCAGTTTTGCGCAACAGACCCAATAGTGGAAACGGTATTTGAACAGCAAAAAGGTGTGGCAAGGCACAAAAATCAAAGGCAGAAGTCTTCAGAGAAATACTTGAAAAGAATACCAGTTCTTTTCCAAGCTCAATTGCAGCATCTTGGTAGCTCCTCTTCTTTCCTTGGCTACTTCCACAAAACACACAAATTCTTCTAAACTTTGATTGGTTCACTTCCTCATTTCGCACCTCCATTTTTCACCCTCCGCCCCTGTATGCTCTGTTTAGACCCTTTTGCCTAAAGTACAAGACACAAGTATCTACTGCACCTTACACTCGGTCTCTGGCAATGCTAAGCTTTTGCATATGTCAATGAACAATGCAAGTATGAATTTGACTTACCATTTTCTTGCTTGTCCACTACACTCATGTTGAGTGCATTTCCTTCGCTTCGTGGGCTATATATAATCCTTAAAACACGTGAATACCCTTCTCTATAGCACGCTTGCTCTACACCAGCTAACACTGGCATGCGTGGACCTCCTGTTCCTTCATTTTTAGAAATTCTCTTTACTAAATAGAAAATATAGTATATTTAAAGTAAAATTGTGTTGATACTTGTTGGCTTTTTGTAACGGCCATATTAAATATCCTTCATTAACACCAATTAATAGGTTTAATTAGGGGCTAATTAAAGGTTATATAATGGTGCTTCCGTTAGTTAAAAGATATGTTTCTTTTGTTGATAAAAATTTACACAAAAAAGATTCACAAAGAAGTATCAATCTCACTGGTCCTCCATCTTCCGGATCGGGGACTTGCGGCGTGGAACAAAGGTGACTCTAGTAGCCATCGGGACCGGACATTAAGTGGGTATTACAACAGGGAGACGATCCTAATTCCACATCGAAACAACATATTTAAAGGTTAGTCCCTTTAAATCATCAATACTAAACACAAAGTTTATAATGATGGAGATGACTAAAGAGTGAAAAGAAATAAATAATCAATATTGCTTAGATACACGACAATTCACTAACATTGCATTTGGAGACGACTCATAACTTAAAATACTGAGACAGATAACTATTACTGGCTTAGATACTTAATATATGGTTGAACTTGGACTTAGAGTTAGACTTAGACTGAAAATGATAATGAAAGTAAGGTTTGTTAATTCAAATTCTATAGCTTATTTACTATGTAATTGTTGAGAAAGAGTATTGTAAGAATATAATGGTATGAAATAAATAAAAAGGATATAAATTTTTAAGGAAATTCAATTAATTTAGTGTCTATACGGAATAATAATGATTGCAATTCTCATAAACTAAGTTTGTAAAAGTATACTTATATATAAATTCAAATAAGTGTAATTTTATATAATTTATCTCTTACGAAATCTAACTTAATTTAAATACAACTCTAATAGAATATGTAGAATTTGAAATCCTTAAATGTTTCTTACATTATTGGTTTTTGGAATACGATATAAGTATAAACATGCCCGTGTTCTAAACTATACAACTCGCTACTTCTCTATAGCTCTTTCCTATTAAGAACATGGGCATATACATATTCATGTTTTTGGTCGTATCTTTCTTTAAAAAAATCTTCTATCATTTTAATATGCTCTATGTTTTAACCTTCTTCTTTTTTTTTGGCTCTTTTCTTAGAGAAGTTATATCACATAACTATATTCATCCAAAAACTTCTAAGAAATATTATTGTATGTGAGTCATACAATATAATCTTCACTTAGTAGATATACTTTACATAAGTTGGCTTACACCCTCATCTAGCACCTTGAAATATTAATAAGTCCAACAAAACTTGACCTTTTATATAGTAACTAGCTTTGATGAAATGTTAGCTACATTCTTTGAAGTGTGAGCCTCTTTTAATAAGAGTTGACCAAATGCACTCAATTCTCTAATCTTGTGAAACCTCACACCTTTCACCCAAATACCTATCCATCTATCCTTCTCCTAACTATCCATATCCTTTTAAAAGGTATTCAGATTCTTATTATTGATTAGAGCATACAAGACCTAGCCTTCCCAACCATATCTACTACTTCTTCTAACTATGACGTGTTATATCTATACTACATTATGATGCTTCTCTTCCCTTGATAATGTTCTTCTATCTCTTTAACCAGATTTTTTTGTCCCTTTTATCCTCAGCTTCTTGTTTTTCCAACTCTATTTACACCACTTTTGAGCTAATATTCTCTTTGCTAACTCTAGCATATTCTCTTTATATATGTGCTTTAATATATATTGCTTCCCAAATATTGCAACCTTGAATGTTATCATATATTTTTTACTAAAATCATAAAACTTGTAGAAGTCTAACTTACAATATTTGACACCTTCCATCAAAAAAATTTTATGTAGTTTTGACATCACTTGCTCACTAAAATGATCCATATGTAAGTGTTACAACGCAATATTATCTTCCTCTAATCTATTATAGCAACTTCTCTAACTACAATTATGCTCTATATTATTCTATAGATATTTTGACCAACCATAGCTTTTTCATCATAACTATCACACGCTTAACCACACTAATGTTGTGTCTATTAGTTTTATAGCCAAAATCATGTGTAAGGTGTTCAAAGAGATCAAATTTTCTTTAAATGGGATATATGTCTAACATCATCTTGATTCTAAACTATCATGTTCCAATGATTTGTAAGCTTTATCACCCTCCAATTAGATAATACCAAAGTTGCTTGATGTGTATGATACAAACCAATTCTTATTTGGTGTCCTATGATGTGAGCATCTCCTATCTATAAGATATGAGTATTGTAGTTGACTAGTTACCCCTTACTTATAACCCTTTCCTCTAAAAGTTTTTACTAATTTTTTGTTTTCATTAGTTATCAACCAACAATGCAACAGTTATGTCTTTCATAACAATTGCCTCCTTATGTAAAAAGAGTGTGGTTATCAAATATTGTAAGAAGGAGGTCACCTCGAGCCTTAAAAAGATTATAAACTATTTGGTTGAAATCATTTACATGTTTTTCTATATATATTCCCTCATGCATCTTTATCTTGTATATGTTCTACTTAGACATAACTCATTTGTGAGAAACTCTAATACGTATCGATTCTTTAGCTTCTTCCATATCTCCACAAAGAATGCAATATCCATGGCAACATACATAACCTTATCAGCTAAATATAGTCTAATGGTTCTCGCTACTCACGCATATAACTCTTCCTAGTTGAGCTTCTCATATCTTCTGAATTATTCTCACTTAATCCCTTTAGTATGCCTTTTACACCAATAAATCCTACACTGTTTATTGCCATAATTCAATATCTTCAGTTCCATTGAACTTTCCCACTTCAAACTTTGCAACCAAATTTATTGTTACCTCAATTATGTTTTATTACCACTTATTAATAAAGAATGCAATAAGAATATAATAATATTAAAGAAAAAAACAAGAACACAAGAAGATTTTAAGTCCAATTTAGTAAGCCTATATCCTTAGGAGCATGTGTAAACTCTCATGCATAGGCTTACAAAAAAAAAAAATTATATGTAAACTCTAGTTGAAACAAATATACAATCCTACATTATTTGTCCTTTACCAAACTCAATATAATTTAAACATAACTCTAGTAAGACCTCGAGTCCTTTTAGAGCTTGTATTCCACCAAAAATGTGTTTTTAGGTATGTAGATTGTCATGAATATAATCATGTCCCAAATTGTATTTTACGCTATTTCTTTATAGAATGGAACACGAGTATAGATATACTTGTATTCCTAATCATGTAATTATATCTATCTATACAAAGAAATGACCACTTACACTCTTGTGTTCTAAGCTATGTCCTTATTCGAGAAAATCCTCAGTCATTTCAATATAGCCTTATTTCATCTATACCCATGTCTGCACTTTGTATTATAAAGAAGAACATGTATAGAAAAATAAACATGTGATAGATCATGTTCACCCAAAGACTGCTAATAAACACTATTGTATATGAGTCATACAAATAATAACGTAATGACTTATCTATATTATAAATTGTGTGATACATATTTATTTTAATTTTTTAATTCATAGGATTGAATTATTATATTATTTTTTGGAAATGATTAAATAATTGGTTGTGACCTTTTAAAAATTTTCTTGAATTCATAAACTTTTTAAAATTGTTATTAAATATTTTTTAATAATTTAAATAAGATTTTAATTAATTTGAACCATTGTTTTACTTGTGAGTCTTAATTGACAAGTAATTATTCTATATTATGAAAAATAAAAAATGTTTGCATTGTTCAATTTCATTGTTTTAACCTTTGATTTTTCAAGTACTTCCTAATGAACTCAGACATAGTACACTTGTCAACATTTCTAAGCATCATTAAAAAAGCAAACTTTTAAAGTAAGGATAAACCTCCTTTTTCATTAGGCTAGATAGAAAATGTGAATAATGATAATAACAAATAGGTTTTTTTTCATTAATACTAGTGAAATGAACACTTTCAATGCGAAAATAATTAAATTGCAAATAGAAATAAAGATCTTATAGAGCCAAAGTGTCGGTGAAATTTAGAAGATGAATCATAACAAGTGGGTGTAAATCATTGATGATCGAAATAATTTAAAATAAGTGGACTAAACTCTATGGTTCAAACTCGATCTAAAACTCGATCGGACCTAATCATATGGCTCAAGTTTGATACCAAATCAGGCTTTATGTGGCTCGATACATAACTGGACCTGAATAATTCAGTTCGAGCTTAAGTTTGATCAAGATTAATCCAACTCAAAGGCTAATCAGGTTGGTTAAGCAAGACTACCTTGACTTGATAATTTAGATAAGCCAAAGATTGCTCTCAATAATAATAATCAATCATTAAAAGTTTTTTTTATCCTGATAAGTGATAAGAGTAATTACTTTGAAAAATTAAAATAGGAACATAACATTAAAAAGGTAATAGGGGAATAAATCACTTTTTTTTAATTGTATACTAATGCCATTATAGTGCAAAGAGTAAGAGACTACTGGATATTCCAAAGCTTTACATTGAAAATGGTAACCATTTTCATAAAAATATTCATTAGATAATGTTATACATATAATAACCTTAATAGCCACAAGGAACCATCTTTTGCAGCTAACACCTTAATAAATGGTCAATAATGTTGATTAACTTTGCATGTAGGAATATGAACTTATTAGTAGAAGCACCTAAATTTTCATGTTCCATGCATACAAACATGTAGGAAGTTCTGGAGTAAGTAACAAGGATGAAATATAGTTGATGGATAAACTAATTACAATACAAATAAAAGGGCAATCACCATTTCTTTGGCTTAATAACTTGTTGAAGCTTCTTCGTCATTCCATTTCTTAAGATCATAAATAGTTAGCAACTATTGTTAGTAAAAAATTTCACAACTTATTAAATATTACAATTATTAAATATTACAATGAGATTACATATAATAGCATTATTCCTTTTAATAATTTAGAATTAATTTCTAGAAACATTGATAACATGCATTTAATATTTAATGGATCATTTTTTATAATGAAGAAAAAAAATACTTGATAAATTATAAGATAGGTTAAGCATATGAAATGTTTTATGTATATGCAGGGTATTTAATTATGGAGTTATAGATATATCTTGCAATGCACACTCATCTTGTAATCGCTTTATCCTTAAATTAGTATAAGAAAAGGAGGGCAAATGGTTCTCTAACTAGGAAATTTTGTCTCGCCCTTATGGAAAAACATAAGCATCCATTTTCTTCATATTCATCAAACTAGCATTGCTACCTTTGAGATGTATAAACTTTGAAGCAACTTCATATTAGGTGCCTCAGACATTTTAATGTATGATTCAATATACAATTTCATCAAGTGCTTTTAAACCATCTTGTGAAACATAAATGGAAAGAAACTTATTAAGTTGTATATAAATATGAAAGAATTTGACTCTAAGATAAACAAAGCAATTATGATTCACTAAATAGATCTTGTAAGCAACGTCAGACTTGTCTTAAAGGTTTTATAGTCTACATTACCTCTTTACAATATTAAGAACATAACTGGATTCTAAGGATCTCAAAGTTATAACTGATTACATGGTTTATTCATATGGCATTTTGTAATTGAAAAACAAATTTTACAAGCCTTATTATGATTATGACATTCCTGAAGAATCATATACTAATAAGATTCACTAGCAAGTTTGTCTGGCAAAATTAATCAAGAAGTAAACAACCTAAACCAGCTATAAGCAAACAAAATAAATTTAAATAAAATATTAACGAGAAAAGTGTGTAAAATAACTTATAATGTATAAATCGGCTAATGGTTCTAATAGTAAAGGAAAACGTGCTAGCTATTCATTATAATTAAGATTCCTAATAGCTTGCACCACTTCATTCTTATATAAAAAAATATTATTTAAATCATATCTAATTCTGCAACAATTTTATTAAATTTATGCAAGATAATGAAAATATATCTACATCATTAGATATTTCTTCAAAAAATACTTTTAGTTGGATGGATGATCGTTATTGTATTCGCATTCTCTTTTCATGTTATAATATAAAAAAGAAAAAATAAGATAATATAATAGATTATTAAAATTATAAAAGTAAAAGACTAATATACCATAAACTATAGAGTTCAACTTAACCATTTTTAGTACCTAACTGATTTTGAGCATACATCAAGATTTTTACAATTTTAGAGTAAGTCAACTGTGATAAGGACTCATTATTTGATCATCAGTACTAGAAGTAAACTTTAAAACAACTATAAATATTAGAATTATTAACAAGTCTTGTGCAATTACTTGCACAATCAAATATTAAGCTTCATTTGACTTCCACCATGATAATAGATCAAAGTACTCTTTAATTTTAGTTACAATATCTGCTTCCAAATAATTGTTTAACTCTATCTTACAACAAGAAATGTTAACACTTTTTTTCTTTTATAAATTCCTTAAAACAATGATTCAAACTTCCAACTTTGCTTGATGATAATGTATCGATAAAAGATTAAGATGATGGTGAACTACTGTGATCTAAGTCTTTATCCAATTTTGATTAATAATCATTAAACAAATCATTACTAGAAGTGTCTAGTAATATCAATAATTGTTCAGTAGGATCACCTTATAACTATTGATAAGAAAATTGAATTCCCTCTATCTTGTATCTTAGGTCCAACATAGAAAGAACTATTATAATATTATCAATCAAATACCAATAAGTACCAAATTTTTATATCATATGCTTTACTATTATCTAAATCACCCCATTTGAATGCTAGCTTACTCTTACATATGTTAGCAAAACAAATATTCAAAGTTAGATACTTTGTTATAGAGTACAACTCAGTAATATCATAAAAATAGCAACAATTTCTCAAACTACTTTTTCCAACTCCAATTGCTCTTCTATCAACAAATATGTCTATTAAGAATTTCATTTCTTAACTTAATAGACACCTCAATATGCTTAATTGTCAACTCTAGCATCTTAAATATAGATTTCCATCTTATTGGAAATCTATAACCAACTTCTTAGTGTATAGAATACATAGTTGTCTTACAGTTGTCGTTTAAATGTTACACTTTAATATACTATGTTATTCTAATTTTTTATACCCTTTTTTTTAATAATCTCTAATTCATTCTTCATTATCAAATTCACTATATGCATAAAATAGTGCATATGGAAGAACCTCTCATCTATCAGCAAGTTCCTAGCTTATAATTTGCCTTTAACTATATCAACCACAGCATCATTCATGCTATAGTTTGAAAGCTTCATGTGGATGTTCCAGTCCATTAAACAATTAACCATATCAATTGTCAATCTCTCACTTATATGTAACTTCAAAATATAAATAAACCTATCATTTTAAAACATAATAAAAATCAGTTATAACATAATCAAAGAATAAATGACAACAAAATTAAAGAAATACCTCAGTATCAACTATAAAGTCGCATAATTGTCAATATTATGCGTTGTCATCTCCATCTATCCCTTCTTCTGATTTTTAGTTGTCTATATGTCTAATGTAATAGTCACTCATTCATTATTAATAATAAAATCTTTAATATTAAAATTTTTGTTCTTTATAAATCTTAAATATGTCTATTTCAATAGTATTACAAGTTGGCATCTTAAAGCTTGGTTAAAGTGAGACAATAAACATCTTAAGTATTTATTATCTCAAGATCTTAAGTCGCGACAATTGTTTCACTTTTTCCTTTTATTAGATTAGAGTCTTAAAAAGTTTAACCTCTAATACCATTTTTTAAAATTACAGGGGCCCTTATATTATATGACCCTCATCAACATGACTAGTGAAATTCAATACCAATATAAACAAGGAACAAAGATCGTTTTATCAAGACAAATTTGGTTTAAAAAATGGACTCAAAACACAATGAAGGGTATGAATAGCCTCACTTACCAAAAAAAAAAAGATGAGAGTGATAAGATTTTAAGGTTGATCTCTACTAACAAGTCAGATAAAATCATAAGTTATTAAAGAACTTAAAATAAGAGTTTCTCTAAGAAAGAATGAAGAAATTCTTTCCTTTTTTGTTAATAAATAATAATATCCTAAATTATATCAATAAGATAACCTTTTATAGGCATGAAATACATAAGAGATAGATTCCTAAAAGGAAAATAGCATTCTTCTTATAATGTAATCAAAAAAACAATTAAAAACTTTTTAAAAATTCAATCCATATCTAAACAAAAAATTTAAAATATAAAAAAAATAAAACATCTAATCCACTAGTCCAGTGTGAGTCTAATTTCCACACTAATGTCAATTAGCTTTTGGAATTTTATGCGTGCTTAATATAGAAAAGTTCAGAAATGGTCACAAGTACCACTCTGATGTCAGACTTGCTTTTGTTTCTCCATTCTATAAAGCTAGTACAATAATATTACCAAACACCATATAATGTTGACACCGGTTACATTATGTTTTCCTCTTCCTATAGCTTGCTCATTCACTTAATTCAACATTATAACCTTCAATTCAATCTTTTAAAGTAGCAAAGTTTCAATATTTATATAAAGATCCACCATTAAGTTTTTGAGAGATTCTTTAACCTTCTTTGCAGTACTCCTTGCTAATAGTTCTCCAATCTTCTTTAATAGACCTCCAATAAATTTTGAGGCTTTGTTTAAACAATTTGGAATATATCCAATGCCCTCTTTATGTTTGCCTTACTTAAAATCTTGTGCAGCTTGAGTAGTTGCTTGATTATCATTAATATGTTTTTAAAAATAATATATTCTACCTTTAGAACCTTCGTCCAAAATATTATAGCAATACTTGCACTTCGGCTTGTCAACTCTGTCATTTGATTTATTCTTTATGAAGTGATTCTAAATACCTTATCTTTAAAGAAGAGGTTTCTTCAATCTAAATTATTTCTTCACTGGGTATATGATTAGGTACCAGATTAAAAATCACTATTGTTGGCTTATATTGTTGAAGAATTAACTTTATATATTTTAAACAATTATAAATAATATAATTACGAAATCAATTCAATATATAGAATATTTAAATCAAAATAATAAAAAATAAAGAATGGAGATATTTTAACTAAGTTCAGTTTCATTAATTATTTTAACATTAACTGATATAAACCATGTATATTACAATTTAGAAATTTAATCAATCTTAATAGCCTCAAAAGTAATATGTATATTTACAACACCAAACACACCCCTTAAACTTGTTTTATTGTTTAAGAAAAGGAAGAAGACGTGATATATGTACTTGTACAAATACAGAAACCCTAGTTGGAGTTTTTAAAAATGAGAATAAAATTTGCAAACTTGTTTATTTCAGTGAATTGATAGTTTAATTATACTGTTAATCTAATGAATAAGTAGTTTAATTAAATGTCAAACATCATTTGGACACTTAATAGCTTAAGATTGATCTCTCTAAAAGTTCTTTAACCCTTGGAACATTATTAAGCTTTTTTCTTTAAAGATATTTTAAAAGCAATAGATAGATAAAGCATACAAGCCAAACATCAAACTTACATTTTAGACGAATAAAAACAGATAACAACAATGTCGACCACTAGATTTTAACATAAGAAAACAATAAAAAGAAAACACGACAACTAAGTGAAATACCCGTAAACAATAAGCACATAAACATTGAATGAAGCTAATTTTAAACCACTATCTTTGCTTTATATAATACATCCTAGAAGAATGTAAAGGATTAATAACAAAGCACGTATAGAAATTATATGAGTGAATAAAGGAATTTTGATTTGCGAGTAGAGATTTAAAATTTAACACTACAACAAAATATGGAGTTTTTAGACACAAAAAGTGAAATTTTTAGACGCTTTTTTTAGTCTTAAAAATAAATTTAGACGCTTTATAAAGCGTAAAAAAAGCAAGTGTCACAAAAACTATTTTCAACGGTTTTCTTAGACACATAACTGCGTCGAAAAAATATAGTATTTTTTACGCATCTAAGTGTCGAAAAAATATAAAAATTTTTACACATTTAGGCGTCGAAAATCTAAATGTCGAAAATCTATTTACATATAGATGCGTCAAAAACATACTTTTTCTACGATTTTTTAGACATATAAACGTTATTTTAGACGCTTTGTATAAGCTTTTAGATGATTTTTCTGTCAATATTTTTCACTTTTAGACATTTTACGTCAAAAAATTCCACCTTTTTTAGTAAAATAATAAGCTTA
>JANZXR010000004.1:31296437-31314748 GCA_027575705.1 Erythroxylum echinodendron | reverse complement strand
ATTTTAAATAATATTTATATTTTAAATAATTTTATTATAAAATAAAATATAGTTAAAATTAATAAAAGTGAATTTTATTTTTATGTTGCCAAACAGTCTACTGTATGAAGCTCTTTTTTAAAAGCTATTTTTTTAATTGACAGCCAAACAGTCAACTGACTTTTTAAAAAAGCTCTTCTCAGAAAAGTTCTATTGACAAAAGCTCTATTGACAAAAGCTCTACTGATATAAGCTCAACCAAACAGACACTTAGACACTTTTTAGTATATTTTTAGACAAATTTTATTGCCTTAAATAAATGTCTAAAAATTTCAAATTTTTATATTATTTAAGACACTTATTAGATGTATCTAGACATAAGCGTCTAAAACCTCATTATTTTGGTGTAGTGTAAAGAGAAAATAAGAAATAAATAAATTTATCATATTCGAATAAATAGAAACCGATCTAACACCATAAAGGTAAACCAATCTAACACCATAAACATAAACATAAACATGTTAGGGAAAAATAATAATAAAAAAAATATAATTTATCAATTAGTATTTAAATCTTCCTCAATTATAAATCATGACTTTAAACTTAAATGAAACTAATTATTTCTTATCTTATTGTCATATTATCTCTTCTTTAAAATTAAAGAAAGAGTAATCAATGTCATAGCCGTAACAAGTAGATAACACACATGACACATTCAAATTCTCTTAATTAAAAAAGATTTCCTTGCTACTTAAATGTTCAGGCTTACATATTGTTTAATATAGTATTTGCAAACCATGAGACGTGAGGACAACAAGAAAATCACTATGAAACCTAATGTTAATACCTACTTTTCAACTTTATGCTACTAAAACTCAAGAAAACTAAATGAGATGACAATTGAAGGGAGAAGAGAAGACTAGAAATTAAGAAGGGGGGAAGGCAAGTGGTGGCTAGCTAGGGCACAAAAGATGATTGAAAGAAAGAGAAACAACAAGATGGGAGAGGGAAGGCCACAATCATAAGTATTCATCCATATATACGACAACATCATTTTGTACATGGAAGAAGTTTGGGCTTTGGACTAAGTTAGATTTTGAAATTCGAGTTTGAATTAACCCAAAATTTGAATTTTTTGTAAATACAAACTCAGCTTAAAATTAATTCAAATTGAATCAAGCCTATTGACATTAGACTGAACCATAAGCCTTTTGCCATTCTTTCTCGACTCACTTGTTTTATACATATGAAAATATGAAATTTAGTCACTTGATAATTCTCCTCCCTCTTTCCACCATAAACCATATTATGTCCTCTTCATCATTCCTTGTAGCCTCTATCAAAGATTTTTTAGGAAAATGAATTATATTACTCTATTGTATTCCATTATAAGACCTCATAGATATATATGTTATTAGTCCTAAAATCTCTCCCACAATATCTCTTAATTGATTACATTTACACCTAGGAAAAGATATACACACTGAAGGAAAAGTTATATACGCTAAAAATATTTACATCTAAATATTATTTCCTTATAGTCTCCCTCAATGTAGCGCATGAAGGTTGCGAATGCCCATCTTACATAAAAGATACACAAACTGTTTTTTTCCTAATTCCTTCATGAAATTATCATCTAACTAGTCGTGAGATCGAACAAATGCAGTGATAATGTTACCAGCTTATATTTTGCACATAATGACAATCAACTTCTATATGCTTCACTCACTTATGGAATACAAGATTTGAAGCAATATAAATAGTTGCTTAATTTTCTCAAAAAAGTTGCATAGGTTGTGAGTGATCTACTCCCAAAGAGTGTATAATTGACTTAATTCATTTAAGTTCATAACTAGTAGTAGCCATAGAGTGATATTCAAGTGGTTTCCTATCTCTGATAGCCAATTTGTAGTTCTGCTTAATAGGAAAACCTACAAGTTTATCACCCAACAATCTAGCTTTCGAAATAATATCAAATTCATATTTTTGTTGACAAAGATATAACCCCCGGGAACTATGAGCAACTACAATTATAAGAAAGCAACTTAGGACCCCTAAGATCCTTTATATGAAAGTAACCACTAAGTTAGGACTTGAATATACTAATGACTTCATTATTATTCTCAACAATTATCAAATCATCCACATATATAAGAGCACACAAAGTAATTACACCCTTATGATAAGTGAAAAGTAAGTAATCAACATAAGATTATGTAAAGCCATATATTTGAATAGTACTAAAACAATTTCAAGAACTAGTTACATGGTGTTTGGCGTAGCCCATACAAGGACTTACACAATTGACATACCTTCTTAGGATGAAAAGCTACAAAACCAGGTGGAAGCTTTAAGTAGACTTCTTTGTCAAAATCTCCACATAAAAATGCATTATGCATATCAATTTGGTGTAGTTCCTAGTTTCTAGCTATAGTAACAGCTAAAAAGGTTCTTATAGTGACCATTTTTGCAACAAGAGCAAAGTCTCGTTATAATCAATTCCTTTAACTTGATTATTTTCCTAAATTATCAAATGCGCCTTGAATCACTCTATAGTTCCATTTGAATTGAACTTGATTTTATATACTCACTTGCATCAAATGGCCTTCTTTCCTAACAGCAATGTCTCAACAGTCCATGTTCCATTCTTTACTAAAGCATATATCTCATTAATTAAAGCTTCCTTCCATCTTAGATCATAAACAACCTCACCGTATCGAATGGGTTCAATTTCTATCATAACGGATGCAAGAAAATTGTTATGTTTTACAGAAAAATTATCACATGTTATATAATAAGCAATAGGATAAGATGTACCTGAGGATATCGATAGTGTAAATGAATCTTGGGAGTTTAAGTTAAGGACTTTGTTGCAAACATAATCACGTAATCAAGTGGATGGTTGACGAACTCAATTCCCTCTTCCTAATTGTTCTCCCCTTGAATATGAATATATTATACTTCCTACTTCTAATTCGAAATGATCATTAGGCTTTGACATTTCATTGTCACACTGTGCTAGCTCATCATCATGATTAGTATCATATAGACACTCAGAACTGGTTAGCAAGTAAGGAATGACATCATTAAATGTTACACCATCATCATTAACATCATACATATTAGGCCTTTGCAAACTTGAATCACACTTACGAACATCATTATCCTTTTTCTCCAAAAAGGTATAAACTCCCTCAACAAATATGACATCACAGGAAACAAAAAAATTTCCATTATCTAAGCCATATAACTTCCATCCCTTTTGTCGATGAGGATATCCAATAAAGATGCACCTTTTAACATGATCACCAAACTTATCTTGATCATTTTTCTTATGGTGAGCATAACAAAAACACCCAAAGGTATGAATATTGGCATAGGACAATGGTTTTCCCAAAAGCATTTCATAGGGTGTTTTTTCATTGTGTAACATTATTGGTGTATGGTTAATAACATACCCAGAGATTATATACATTCCCCCAAAAGTGGAAGATTAGCTTGAAAATGTAATGCACTCCCTACATTCAATATATGATGATGCTTACACTCCCCTCTTTCAAGATTAGCTTCAAAATGTAATGCACTCCTTACATTTAAATATATGATGATGCTTACACTCCACTCTTTCATTTTTCTATAGAGTGTCAACAAATGAATTTTGAAAAATGACTCCATTTTGTGAAAAGAACTCTATAGAAGGCTAAAACTCCCTTCAATTGTCTCTTCTTACTACTTTGATAATTTTTCCAATTTGTATTTAAGTCATTACATAAGAACTTACACACTATTTCATAAACTTCCCTTTTTTCAACCATTAAATGGACACAAACAACTTGAGAATAATCGTTCACAATGGTCAAAAAATAAAATGCACCACAAGAATAAGGTAACCATTGTGGCTATGTTCCTTACGTCGTTGGCTCTCATAGCACAGGTTTTGGGTGCCCTATTGCTAGAGTTATAATGACTTTGATAAGATAAAGGATTTTTTATGAAAATGAATTCTATTTTTCTGTTGTATTCCACTACATGACTTTATAGATATACATGTTATCAGACCTAAAATCTCTCCCATAATATCCCCTAATTATATTAATTACATTTACACCTAAGAAAAGATACACACATTGACGGAAAAGATAAACATGGTAAAAATATTTACATCTAAATATTATTTTCTTATGCTCAACTTCGAGCATCTTCTCACTATTTACTGTCATTTTCTTGTTTTCTCGCTTCACCTATCAAACTTCAGTGTGTATATAAATATTTATTCTAAGAGTCTATCTCACAATAAAAACGTCATATTTTACTGCATTAATGAATAACATATTTAAGTAAAAATGCAATGAAATTTTAATTTAACTCTTAGGGTACATTTGATAACTAAGAATGAAGACATGGGAATGAGTATGTAACTTAAATTTCTTAATTTATGTTTGTTTGGTTGTTAGTAATAGATAAGATACGGATAAATCTGAAATGGATTTTGAATAATCCTAAATTTTTATTCCAAAGATAGGTACGGATATAACTAGGAATCAGATATTAAGAATAACAAAAAAACATTCGTGGGCAAATACAACTCCTTTTTTCTTCGCTTTTTTGTGTTTTGTCTCAACTGAAACTCTCTATTTGAGAATTTAAGATTTATTTATTTATTTAGACAAGACATCATTTTGATTGATTCTTATTAGGATATTATTATCAACATTGAACATTACTTTATTTAATTTATTTAATAATTATTTTATTTTATTTCAATGATTTTGTATCATAAAATAAGTTTATTATGGGTTTTTAATTTTATTCTTATAAGAAAAATCATATACAATTATTCAAAAATTAGTAATTTATTGAATCATTAAAATACTTTTAATTATTTATTTATTAAATATAAAATATTTTAATTAATTATTTACAAAATCAATCACATAATAATCAAACATAAGTAAAATATTGTCATTACTATTCTTAATATTTGATACCAAATACTGGTATAACTATTAACTTCTATAATCTCATTTCTAATACTTATATACTAAACATACATAATCAATAATTTCATTCGTATTCTGATTCTCACTTTTCATTCTCATTCTCATTCTCTTTTTGTTTTATTTCGATTCCTTCATTATTGGTTACCAAACGAGACTTTATAGTTATTGACTGTTTTATGCTATATAGATTATCTGTGAAAGATAAAAATAAAAATTTTTGTTGTGATATTATTCATTTTAAAAATATTGTATTATTCCAAATTGTTTTAAAATTATTTTAACAAAAACTAGATGAATAGTAACTGAGTCCCTTGTTCGGAAGCATATTAATAAACATTTATCCATTACTGCTTGCTTTTTGTCTCTTATTAGTAAGTGCTTGCTTAACGAGGTGATTGCCTAGATTGCAGGAACTGAACTCATGCTATTAAACTAATGGGTATCATCTATACCTATGTAACTTAAACATCTCCAATCCCAAGATTGGCATTTCTAGCCTGGTTCTTTGCCTTTATCTTGCCTTTTTGTTTAATGGTTTGTCAGCTTCCTGTAAGCATTGAGATTATAAACCCATAATGACAGGTTGCTAATGGGGCATTGAGCGTTTTAATTACATTACCCATTTGCACGTGCATGCTTGCATGCGCATTTTGACTCATGTTTTGTGTGTAAGCAATTGTCCATTTGGCTGTGAATGAGTGCCCCTCACGGTTCAGTGCTCACTACTGTTGGATTTAGCTTTTCCATTTGACAATCAGCAAAGTCATGAAAAACAAAACATTAAATAAAAGGGTATAAAAACAGGCTAATATACGTTACTAATCCTTTTATCTTTTACAAATTCGTCAGTAAGTAAGTGATAAGCTTTGCACAGCTGAAAAATACAACAAGCTTTTTATTGTTAGTTTTTAGATATTTTATGATCACTTATAGTTTGGATAGAGAATATGCATGTTTATAAGAATATGAAAAGGAGTGGAAAATGAATAAAAGAAGACACGATTCTGAGACCTTTCAGGCCTCTGTTTTGCATGAAGATGATACCAAGCAAAAGACCGAACCTGGAAATGATATGTCACCATCTTCATAGTCGTACGGACATCCGATCAGTATTTTCTTATGTTATGTTCCTTCATTTCCCAAAGTCACACATCACTTTAATTTCCCTTGCAAAGTCCCCACACATTACGCATAACACACTAGTATGTGTCTTATATTACCTATATAGCAAGACCAGACTTAGGTGCTCAGAATCACATACGCATGCATAATTAACAAATTTAAATGCCAACTCTTACTAATTTAGATATATAACATATATTAGAGTCTGTCTTATGATAACATTTATTTCGTATATTCTGCACATAACGTCTAGTGTATATATTCACCAATTATGAAAAGTCTGCTTCTAGAAAATTTGTTAATCATCAAATTTCAGAATTGCTTTTTTTTTTTTCAGTGCTGTCTTTATGATTTTGGCGCAGGAGGATTTTATAGGGATCTTTGGCTCTCGCAATGCAAACCAGATAAAATTAGTTCTCTACTAGGATGGACCATATGGTATATAGGTAACCGGAAAATGAAATAAGATTAAAGATGAGAAGGAGAAAAACGGTACAATCTATCTGTTGTGGAGTATTTAGAGTTGGAACACGTATTATTAAAATGGTCGTATAAACTTAGGTATCAACACCATCATAGTAAAAAGTACAGGTGAGATAATCAGCAAATTGAATTATTCTAGACGTGAGCGTAACCTGATCTTGACTAAGGAAATGGAGGAAATAAAGGCGAAGACTGTAAATGATAAGGACAAAGAAACAAGCATCCTCATCACCGCCACTATCTCTCATGTCCACTAGCTATATATCATTGTTTACATGTCAACTAAGTAAGAGGTTAGTGTCTTACATGAAACATCGATCATAAGACGCACGAGAATATATAGCTGAACCCTTCTTTACACGTACGCCAGCTCTTTTGCTCTGGTTAATCAACCATAGGTCCCGTACCCATACTGTCGCAATTTTCATGGACTCCCACAACCACGGCATCTTGAATATTGTATGCGTGGATGGTACTTCAAATTCTGTTCAGGTGTTTAAACATGACAACTCCAGAAGGGAAGAGAAACAGCCTGAAATTAAACAGCATCTGGATTGGTGGATTCCCAAATATATTTAATTTTTAAGGTTGCTTCAATTAGAAAATGGACACATTAATCGTGTCCATTTGGTGCTCATTTGGGTGTTGGAGTTAATAGAAAGACATTAGCAAAACTGTTATTACTATTTCTAAGAAGACTCTGTAGACTTCCCATCAACAAACCGATATGTGTAGCAATCCTATAGGAATATGACATAAACTTCCAAAAGCATTCGGACTAATCGATACGGCCATTCACTCTTTTACGTCAATTATATATATATATATATATATAAGGTGAACCCTTATCTTTCATTAATTAATCATATAGAGAACATATTATAAGTGTCTAAAAATTAGATAGATGCCACTTTATAATTGACTATTTAGTTTAGTGGAACAGAAACACCAGAAACTTCAAAAAAAGGTATTGATGCTTGCCCCATTATTGCTAAAAAGGTAAATGTGGAGCTATTGACCATATCTTTAAATACTTGTATTTGTTTTCTTAGTTGTTATTTTCTAGTTGAATAGTCTATTAGTTGATATTTTTTAGTAACGACTGGGTAAAATTTCAAGTCTTAAAGGCTGCATATTTAAGGATGTGATTATGTAAATAATATATTGTAACTCATCTTTCCTTATTTTTGTGTTCTTTTTTTAATTTATTAAATCTTAGCCTTGATTGAGTTCTCTAACCTAATAAATTGGTATTAGGGTTATTTTCTTAAGGGATCGTGAGAATTTAAGTATACAATATACTCAAATTTTAATCTAGATTTTTTAAAAATAAAAATCATCTATTATGAATTTTGAAATGCCTTTCACAATTGTTGTTCCTCCAATGTTTTCAAGTAAAATTATCTAAAGCAATTAGAATGAAAACTTATCTTGATGCAAATGATTTGGAAAACTTATCTTGATGCAAATGATTTGGAAAGTTGTGAAGGAGGACTTGGAAGTCCCACCTTTACCAAATAACTAACTCTTGCTCAAATCAAGGATCACGAGAAGGCAACACAAATCAAAAGAAAAGGCATGTTTATTTGCAGTTGTAGAAATCTTTACTAGAATTATGATCTTGAATTCAACAAATGACGTGGAAATTTCTCATGCTAGAGTATAAAGGAAATAAGAGAGTCAAATAGATAGAAGCAATGAATTTAATCAGTGAGTTTGAGATGCAAAAGATGAAGGAGTTAAAAAGAGTGAAAATTATTCAAACTAACTTCTCAGTATTGTCAATTAGGTAAAATTGCTTATAGCTAAAATTTTATGATTCTAGAGTTTTTCAAAAAAAAATTTGTAATTTTTTCTAAAAGGTTCAATATAATAATTTCAACTTTATAGAATTCTATGGATTTTTCAAGTATTACCTTAATAAATTGTTGAATGCTTTATAGGCTATGGAGTGAGAGAAACTTGTGAGGAAGGAAGGTTCACTTGATGGTACTTTACAATCTAAACTACAAAATAGTGAAAGAAAAAAAGGTAAAGAAACGAAGGGAAGGAAGAATTATATTGAACATGGCGTTACAAATAACAATAGCAACAATAGAGGAAGTAACATACCAAGTTATTCTTCAAACCATCACTATGGGAAAAAAGGAGTCATCCATATTTCAATTTTCAAAGAAGACTTGATGTCAAATATAACAAGAAAAACCAAAAAAGCTAGGCCACATTACATTGACCTACAAAAACATAAATTAGCAATAATAAATAAAGGTACAAATTGCATATCAGTAAAAAAACAGTTAGTCGTGCTACTCAAATAACAGTTAATTAATTGATAGTGGTTGCAACATTCATATTGAATATGATTAGAAGCTTTTCAAAGAGCTCAATAGATTTGGTATCTCCAAATTCAATTGGAAATAGGGAATGCATAACTATCAAAGGAAAAGGAATAGTGACAATTGAAAATTGTTCAGGTACTAAAATATTTATTGAGTATTGGTTAACTACTTGAAAAGGGATACGAATTTCTATTTGAGAATAAAAGGTGCCTTATTAAGGATGCAAAGGGACATGAATTGTTTAAGGTAAAAATGAAAGAAAAATTTTTTTCATTAGATTTGATGGAGGAGAAGCACATTACCTTTCCTAGCTCAGATAACATAAATGAGCTTTGGAACAACAAGTTGGGACATTTCAATGATATTGAATTATTATTGATAAAGAAAAGGAGCTTATGCAAGGCTTACCACCTTTAAATGGACTTTTGTCAAACTATAGGGCATGTTAGTATGACAAGCAAACACGGGTTGCCTTCTTCAAAGAATAATGTAAAGCATGAAAAAAGTTACAGTTGATATATATTGATCTACTAGAGATGGTAGTTCAAGCCATGTTCAATCTGGTTTAACCAGGTTTTAGGTCAAGCTCGAGTTTTTTTGTTAATTTTAGGCTTCGAGGTTCGAATCAAAATAGAAGCCTGAAAATTATATGAAAACAATATTTTTTATTTTTAATTTTAAAAATAAAAATTAGGTTGAGCTTAGGTTTAGGTCGTCCAGGCCCGATTGAACTTAAGCTCGGGCTTAAGCAAGGTCTTTAGGTCCAAAAAGAAATTTTTAGATTGGGTTTGAACCTAGCTCATTGCCAAGCCTAATGTATGTTGACCTTATATTGAACCATCATAATAAGAAAGTAAGTATTATATTGCCTTTGTTGATAACATAACCAAAAAATGTTAAATTTACTTTCCTAAATTCAAGTCAGGGGGTGCATAAGTACTAACAAAATTTCAAGCCTAGATTAAGAATCAAATCAATTATGAAATTCAAATCTTGAGATCAAACAATAAGAAGCACTATATATTAAAACAATTATTTTTTTATGAAGAAGTTGGAATTGAATGCCTCCTTTGTAATTTATAGCAAATTTTGGTTAGTGAGAAGAAAAACATAAAAATTATAAGGATGTTTCGATGCATGTTTTATGAAAAAAAAGGTTCCCTAATAAATTTTGGGCAAAAACAACTAATTTTTTTAACAGGTTTTAAAAGGAAAAAAACTTTATTTAAGGTATGATATGGCTATAAACCTTCGCTATAAAACATTAAAATCTTTAGTTGCATTTATTTCTCACATGTGCCTTAGATGAAAAGAGATAAACTTGATATAAGATCATATCCTGAAATTATCATTAGCTACAAAATCTCTAGGGCTTACAAAATTTTTCAACCACAAACTAGGAAGATTCTAGTAAGTAGAGATGTTCATTTTATAAAAGAGCAACAGTGGAAATAAGAAAGAGAAGATAGGAAAACATATTGATAACTTTTCATTGGTGTAAGGCAAAGAAGTTAATGATCCTCCTATTAATGGTATCGAATTACTCTATGATATATAACAGGGATGCAATTTTGAAGTGTTTAAGCCAATAAGATTCAATGAAATTGAAAAGGAACCAAAGTAAATAGTTTCATTTAGGAGGACTAAATATGATTGAGAATAATCAAACCTCGGAAGCTTATTTAAAAATCACAATTATTAGAGGAAAATGAGAATTCAAAACCAAGTTGAATGCAATTGGTTCCATCAATAAGCACAAAGGTTGACTTCTAATGAAGTAATTTCTTTAAGTGTTTGGTATAAATTTCTCATAGACATGTGCTCCAATTGCATAACTGGATACCTTTAAAATGCTTTTTACATTAGTTATATAAAAGGGGTGAAAGGTACTTCAACTTAATATAAAATTTTTCATTCTCAATGATCACTTTTAAGAGAAAATATATATTAAGTAACCTGAGAGATTTACAACAAAAGGTAAGGAAACGATGTCTGTTTGCTCAAAAATCTCTTATATGGTCTGAAATAAACTTCAAACGCTTGGTACAAATAAATTGATAAATATTTACTAACTCTTAATTTTATAAAGAGTTTGAGTAAGTCAACTCTATATGTTAAATACTCAAATGATGATATTCTGATTCTTTCTCTGATGTAGATAATCTCTTAGAAGTATGAAATAATATCAATCTTTTTTAGCAATTTAAATATGAGATGATAAAAGTCATTGAAATGACTTACTTGGGAGCAATTGCAAACTTCTTTAGAATATAGATAAGATAAAATTAATAAAGTGTTTTCATATATTTAAAAAAATTAAACTAAGAAAATGTTAATGTATGAATGCAAGTCAATAAGTATTCCAATAAATCAAAAGAAGAAACTCTACAAAGTGGTGAAGAAAAGGTTGATTAGTCTCTTTACAAGAATCTCATAGGTTATTTAATGTATCTCATAGCTATTAGGAATAATCTTTTGCAAGTTAAGATTTATATATTTATACAAGTGAGGTGCATCTTACAGAAGTAAAGCATGTCTTTAAAAATGTCAAAGGAACTATTGATCATGGAGGATTATTAATTATGATCATAGGTTTAATTTTTATAATTTCTCTAATAGTTGAGTAAGCTTTATAGATTACATGTAGAGTACCTCATGATACTGTTTCACATCTAGTTTTGTAGTATTCTCATTGAACTCTAAAAAATAGGAGATAATGGTATAATCAATTACTGAAGCAAAATTCATAGCTATAATAATAATTGTAAATGAAATCTTATGACTGAAGAAGGTACTAACTTATTTGTGTACAATTAATAAGCTATTGTCACTTTCAACAATTTAATCTTTCATAGAAAGACCAAGCACTTTAGCATCAAACTCTATTTTTTCCCTAGAAGTTTAGATAAGTGTGAAGCATATTTGCTTTATTACAAGATTTATAGATAATTGTCTTTCAAAAGACATGTAGGAGTGTTGATATTTTTCTCAGTACCTATTGAAAATAAGTAAATATAAAGTTATAGACTCTGTTTTAGGGTATTATTTATTGTTATTTTTCAATTGAGTTATTTGTAAATTGCTTTTTTTTTAATTATGAGTATATTAATTCATATATAATGGGACTTAAAACTTGCTACTTTTGATCCATTTTGTAGGGGAAAAAAAGGTTCTCCTGGTACTCCACGTCTTCTGGTCGTTCCTTCGTAGACATTAAGATGGAAAAAAATACAGGACAGTCATCTTTTGTCCCCTAAGGTGATGGATATGCATATGTGACCGGCCGTTGTTAGTTATTACTTTAATGTTGGTATGTCTTGGCAGGCAAGCACAAAGTAAATACTAGCTAGCATCGTGGATCCCATTACCTTTTGCCAAAATGCTGACCCTACCGTACCTTTTTTATTTCAGATTTCAATTCATGCGAGTTCAAGGCCTTCAACATGTTATTTTATAACATCAACCTATATTAGTTGAAAGCATAGTCATCTTAGTATCTGATGAATTCAGAAGACCATGCATTTTTCAAGAAAACTTTAAGTCCTTCAACAAATTCAACTCCTTTGAAGTAATAACTTGGTAGCCAACACAACCAAGTTCTTTTTCCATTTACATTACGTGATTAACAAACTGACACCATTAAGATTAACTGGTTTAATCTTTTTGAATCATTCAATTAACAAACAGGAACATCACGTGATACTAAAACTAGTATGGTCTACCTCTGTGTTTGGCTCACCAAAATTGGAAAGCAACATAAACTAGAAATTGGTCTTAGCAATTCCGTGTTCACCAACTTTCTGCATCCAACAGAAAAACTCACTATCCAATCATTTCACTATTGTGAGGGCCTGTTTGATTCATGGATTCTGAGTTCCAAGTTCCGACCAGACTGATTTCTATACATGAAAAATAGGCATACTCCTCAAGTTTCTTTTCACGTGCATACATACAAATTTCATGGAGCACCATAAAGCATGCAAATTTCACTTTAATAAGTAGTAAAGCCACACCGACCATAATTGCAAAGCTAGAGATATTTGAACGACAACAATGGCAGTCGGTACGGTTCATAACCTATGTTATGGCAGTCGGTACGGTTCATAACCTATGTTAGCAGTTGTAGCAGTGCATGAAACTTTTAATTCAGGCTTCATCAAGCTGGAATTCAACTTAAATAAGGCTTTTTGAGTAAGGTTGGTTCCAAAATTTCTGATTTCTCCAATTTTTTCCATGTAGGTGTTTAATAATTAATTTCTTTTTTATGTATAAAGCATCCATATAATGCTACTTGATTCAGTAAGTGCAGCAGTATTAAGAATTAGAATTGTCAATTACTTTTCATTTCTTACCAGAGCAAAAAAGGAATCGATCAGTTAGTAAGGCACCCGCATGTATATCAACAATGGTTCGAACTAATCTAAAGAGTGGTAAAAGTCACAGAAATAAAGAAATATACATCTCCGCATGCTCTCACCGTTTGTTTAATTTAGATCAGTTTGGCTGGTGTAATTTATTTGGTAGATGACTTCCCAGAAGAATACTTAAATCATATGATTATACAAAAAGATTTCAATTGGTTCAGATGTGATATAGTAATAATGTAATCAAGCCGTTAAAATATAATGTTCTATAGATTCCGACGTCCCTACCTTGTCCATTTGACAAAGCAGGTTTATTAGTAGCATCAAAACCGTTATTGCAGTTAGTTGAAGCCAAACTTAAACAGTTGCTTATATTTCTGGGCTTAACCAATCCATTAACTTATATATGAAGATCATGGTTTGAGATTTAATTAAACTTTCATGTAATATAAAGGGCAATAAGCAATTTTACCGGTGACTTGAATCGAATCCTCTCTTTGGTTTTGATCAATTAAAAATGCAACGACATGCAATAGTGTTCTAAATTTCTACTAGTAACCTAATAATACCATATGATACGGTATGCTTTTGAACTTTTGGCATAAGCTTTTGTACGCAAACCACAACAGTTTCAATCTCAATTTCTTCGCTGTCCTCCAAGTCGAGCTTCCATTAATGAGTCTAGCTCTTCCTTCTACTCTCCAGAAATCAAAGAAACATTATAACACGAACGAAGAATTTTCACTGAAACATTTGCAGAAGCACAACAACTTGTCACCAATAATTGAATAGGGACAAATATCTTGGGAGAAACAGATTGCAATCGTTTCGGGAAGCAATGAAAGATGGGGCAGTAGAAACGTGAAGAGCAGGTGGTAGGGTTCGGTTGAAGATCAGTGTCTGCTGTTCATAGGACACACTTATATACCAAATGACTACTTCCCATCATATGTGGTTCTCCAACATTATTCCAAGGACTTATGTTATCTTTCATAGCTAGGCTACCTAAGCTAGCTGCTAGCTTCTCTTTACCACTTGGATCCAATTAACCATGATTGTCGCCCAAAGTTTCGGAACCTGGTATTGTTTTCTGATTCCTCATTCAGTTTTTCTCCAGGTCTCCGGAAGAGTCGTTCTTGGAAGTATATCTAAATTCTCAAAAGGTTCATTTCTAGTTGAGAGTTGAGAACATGAAAGATGTTTGTCCTTCAATTGCAGTGGGGACCTAAAAGTTCGTGGACTGATCATGACATCCTTCTATCGTGCTTCAAATTAATTAAGAGCACTAGAAGATGACAAATTAAGGCTTCAAATTTGTAATCATTAAATAAGGGATCCTATACATTTAACGTACTTCATCCTGATTTTGGATGGGCCAGATTCGTATGAATCAATTGGTGCCTTTGGCGTACTGGTCTGAATTTTTCTCATGTTATTTAATGCCTGGCTTGCGTAACTTATGGGAATTTCCAAGGTTTGATGATTCGGCCATTTGTTTCCGGTGACGATATGAAGCTTATGGAAGGGTAGAAAATATAAAAAGTACTTCATCCTACTTTTTATATTTTTTATTAAATTTTGGTCTAAGCAATTAATATAAATTTTATTACCTATGTAAAAATTAGTTACATGATTATTTTTGTTAAAATAATTGGATAAATATTTGAAAAAGGGCATCAATTAAATTAAATATAGGGATCAAAATTAAATGAATTTGTCATATTCCAAAATCTTGTTAATTGCAACTTCCTGACATATTTATAGGGCATAATTATTCATGTTATTGTAATACCGTCTTTACCCTTTGCTTCACATTATAACCATATGTATACGTACTCTTGATCATAATTAAAATAATACAACAGATTGCATGCCGATATGGTATCAGAATTTTTATGATCAAACGATCTTGAGTTCAAATCCTATCACCTACTTATTTATTATCAAATTAATTCAGCCCTAGGTAGAGTGTGCTTGTACAAACTTCAAGGCTAAAAGATTTTCACTTGATATTATATTAGTGAATATATAAAACTAATTAAATTGACGTTATACAATAGCTTAAACAACATGTTTTCTGAATCCTGCTGGTTTTTTATATGTACATGCAGATAATATTCAAGTATCAGGACATATTATGGTTTCTTCAGATTACAAACCTAATCTCTGATCGAACATATATTGTACGTGGCAAAGAGGGGGACCTCAAGGACAATGTAGCGAAGACTTAGCTCAGCCATTATCACTCACTTGGCAGCACCCAATTATGAAGTGGACAAATAGTTCGTGGGTTTTTGGCTTGGAAGGAAATATGGGAAAATGCTCTAAGTGATCACTTTTTCCGTAGATATAGGCAGAGTCTAATCATCGGCACCGTCCCATTTCCCAAAAAAGACGGCCGTGGTGGTCCCTAGCTAGTTCTACCACCACTTGCTCTCTAGTATCTTTCATATCCTCTCTAGCATATATGAATCATGTCTTGCTTTTACAAGCCTCTTCTCAATACCGGGATCCTTACTCGACATTCCACACTTCTACTGAGATTTGAAGCCTAATAAATGGAACCATATTCCTACCTCCCTACTACCATCGTAGTTGACTGTGCAAGCATATGCAAGCAAGTGCGCATAAAAAAGGGAGAAAATTGGCGAAGTTCAGACAAATGGTAATGTCTCTTGCTAAGTTTCGGTTGAGTCAATCACAATAAAACTACCACTTTTTTGCTGTTATTGTCCCCCTTTTTCATGTTTCATCCTCGCTGAAATGTCCGCCAACAAGAACAACTCTATTTTACAAGTTTTTTCGCTAGAAAAAGACTCAATTATATGTAACATTTCTTTTGCATTTTACAAAAAAATTATTTCTATAACTCAAACCCGTAAACTTTTGATTATAAAGGAATAATTTTACTAGTTATTCTAAAGTTTGCCTCCGTTAAAATGCCTACTCTTATGCAAAAACTAATATATATAATAGCATTAAAATTATTGTTCCATCACTCATCGTTGAGTTAGTAAATGTCATTATCATCCAAAATCTTAATTTAAAATCCAACAATATGATTACCATTATTGTTTATATTGACTAAATCACCCTACCTATTATAAATCTTTTTTTATTATATATAGATAATTAAGTCAATATTTATTATAATAATTATAAAATCACAAAAATAATTACTCTCAGACCTTTTGTTATAACAAAATATTAATGAAAGATATATGTGATAATCTACTAATTATTATGTTAAAAATCGGACTAGAAGTTAAACTGATATGACAAAAAATTTAAAGTTTAAAAAATTCAACTAATATTAAGCCACTATATTCAGTTTAAAGATTGTGACTTGGAAGGTTCATATGGAATCCCTTAAGCTCATATATTTTTACATAACATTGGGAGTTCAATGTAGTTATGCGGTCTAAGCCTGGAACCATATTTGCATCAACTTCGACCGGAAAGTCCAGAATGTAACCATATCATAGGCTCCAGGCATAAGAACTGAATCTTAATTTTCATCCTTGTAAATGAAACTGAACTTAGGGAAATATATAGTGAAGGCCCAATTCAGAGATCAAAGTGTTACACTTGGACCTTCATTCCCTATTCTTAAAAACTGGATAGGCTTTAGTAAACCCATTCTGACATGGTCGGGATATCCTGGAGGCCGATATAGATGAATACTTAATGCCCATTACCTATTCTCAAGTTGCCCATTTAGTTCTTAATCATGTGGTAAAATGAAAGCAATTCTAATACTTTGGTATTGTCAATGTGCTGAAACATTTGAGTCAAACCAAGGATATAAATTTTGATCTATTCAGAAATTAAAAAACACTTGAGATCAGCATTATTGAGGGCAATAATCTTATTCGTGAACTGCGATGGTGGGATACACGGTGAAATTGATCTAAACCATTGTTGATCTCTACACAATTCTTTGCAAGTGCTTCTTAACATCCTTTCCCTTCTAGAGAGTAATGAAGTGTTTGATTGATTAGAATCACCATTTCATTACTAATTTATTCTTAATAATAGGTTATTCTCTTATTTAATTGAAGAAAATATACAAAATATATAATCCAAGGGTTTATTTATTTCTTGAATTTGAGAAATAAGTAAATTCATCGTCCTCCTATCTTTATCTATTCTAAATGAGTTGAAAAAAAAGAGAACATGTTGGATAAAAATATCCTTAAAGAATTCATATAATTACTTAGTTATAAAAATATAATAAGAATAAGAATAACAAAACTAAAAATAATGATGATAATGATGATAACAACAATAATAATAATAATAATGGCAAATAATAATAATAATAATGTAGTTAGTGAGAACTAATGGATATTTTGATCTTTTTGTTAGTTATTTCTTTATTATTCCAAATTTATATTTTTAAACCAAATATTAACATTATATCATTATTAGAAATTTTTAAGAATAAACCAAACTAAATAATACATATTTTATTCTATTCATCATCTATTTAATTCTTAAATAATTATTATTTCATTCCTTATCTATTCTTGCAGATGAACTAAACACCTAACGAGGGTATAGTTTTTAACCATATCAACCAAAATATGGTACAAATTTGAAAGTTATTGTACTAGGGCATAAGTTTTAGTTGGTATCGATGATTTTGTTTGGTACACATCGATACCAACCAATACCAAGAACATTGGTAAATACCAAAGGAAGTTATGTAAATATGAAATTTTGAAGGATAAAAATTTTACCAAAAAACTAATCTAAAGAGAAAGTATTTGCTTGCTTCCTTTCACACACACATAGCTAAACCTAAACAGAGGCTTCATATATCTCTCTTTGTGTCCCAACTCCCTCATCTCCTATCCTCATCTGCTTTTGCTCCATCATCCATCATGTTGCTTCTCCAGTTTTGCCGCTTCTCTACCAACTTTGGGTATCTTCTCCATCGTTGTCTGACAAACTCATTTATTCATATATATTTTGATATCATTTAAATGGGTTTTGTCACTATAATTGGTCTTTATTTCATT
>JANZXR010000004.1:31285271-31296337 GCA_027575705.1 Erythroxylum echinodendron | reverse complement strand
AGGTTGTGCTATATGCAATCCTTGGTTAAATTTTTGAAGTAACCCCAAGGCGACAATCGGACAAAAAGGTTATTTCATTGTCGTTGCATCTTTGTCCATCGCTGCTTCCCTTGTTGCTTCTTCGTTTGTCACTACTTTTCTTGTCGCCTGGTTCATCTTCTTAAGCTTTTCCGCTTTTATCTTGTGAACCATCACCAAGTCAAGATTGATGATGGTGATAGTTCATTAAGTATTTGGGTGACTTGAGAAATTTGTGATTTTTGTCAATTACAAATTTATAGTCAAAATTAATTTATTATGTCAAAGTGTAAAATGAGTTAATTAATTATTATTAATTAACTATATTCCTACTTTAACATGTAAGATTATTAGTTATAGAATTTAGAGATACATCAATGATTAAATCTTGATTTTGTGAATTTTGACCATTTTTTCAAGAATAATATCTAATTATATAAATTAATGTGATTTTTTATTTCATCATATCTAAACTTTCGTTACTAATTTATTTAATTATTTTCCTAATTAAATTAATATTATACTAATTAAAAGGATTCATTTATAATATAAAGTTTAAGTTTAAGGATTATTTATATGTGCATATGTGTTTATTTTTATGATTTATAGATTGAGAACTAGAACGAATGATAATAATGAAAATTAAAATTGTAATATTGATAAAAAGCTAGAAAGCTGTAAATTTATGGTTGAATTATATAATCGTACATAATGAGTTGTACTTGTAAGTTATGGTTTAATTATGTAATAACACAAAATAGGTTATGGTTGTGACTTTATAGTTAAATTATTTAATCACACTAAATGAGCAATAGTTGTAACTTTATGATTGAATTATGTAATAACACAAAATGAGTATAGTTGTGAGTTTATGATTGAATTATGTAATAACGCAAAAATAGGTTACAATTGTGAAAGTATATCAATCATTTATATAAGTTAATGAAGTTCATTTGTATTTCTATATCATGTGATTGTTAAAAAGAAGATGTTGCTTTACTTCTTCTTGTTACTTTATCTAACTTATTATATATTTTTCATGTCACTAGTAGTTAGTAATAATGATTCCAGGACTATTGACTTTGAATATAAGACATATGTCTATTTTTATAGTTCAAGTTGTGTCTGTGTTTTTTGAATCTAAGATGTGTTTTTGTGTTTGTTTTGAGTTAAGCAATACACATTTTTTTATATTAATTGATAATGAAGTTATTAATTTAATTTGAGATGTTTGTATTTATTTTTATAGATAATTGAAGGAAAATTCAAGTACTCTTGATAATTTAGTTGCTTTAGGAAGATTTAATAATTCAGCTTGGGCTCATATTAGATCGATTCTTGGAATGAAGAATTATATTATTTATTTGTATCACAATATATATTTAAAAGGTGGGGGAATCACCAGATTAAATAAGCATTTAATTGAGATCAAAGATAATATAGAGCCTTGTAAGAAAGTAAGTTATGATGTAAAATAGCAAACGAAAACTTTGCTTAAAGAGCATCAACATTAAAAAGATAAAAGACAAAAACTAAACTACAAATTGGTTATGGCAGTTCTTTTTCTAGTGGTTAGGATGATAGTGGGGATGTTAAAGGTGGCTTTCCCACCCAATATAAAGGAAATATTGCACATGATATGAAGAAAAGAAGAAAACAATTGTCTAACTTTATTGTACCACGAACAACTCATAGAGCCCAACCTTCAATCTGTAATGCCTTAAAATATAAAAAAGCGGCTCATAATATAGACATGGCAATGATTAGATGGTGGTGTAATTCAGGTATATCATTCATCGTTTCCTAGTATTATCATTACTAGTTTATAGTAGATATTATTGTCTCTTATGGTCCAAAATATAAAGCCCATTCAATTAATGATTATAGAGTTAAACTTATGAGTGGCTCTATTTATGAAATAAACGGTTATTTGGATGAAGAAAGAAAGACTTGGGTAACTTATAAGGGTTCAATCATAGTGATGATTGGACAAAGAGAAGACATGAGCTTATTTTAAATTTTTTGTTTTATTATGCTAAGGGAACAATGTTTTAGAAGTTTATTGATACATCTGGGTTTATTAGAAATGTAGATAGTCTATTTCAAATATTTGATAAAATTATAAATTAAATAAGGTCAAAAACATCATTTAGTTCATTACTAATAATGATTATGCTTGCAAAGCAGTTGAAAAAAGATTTCAAAATAAGTATAATTCTTTTCCATGTGCTTCAATTTGCATTTACCTGAAAACTCTGCAAAAAGTTTTTAAAAAGTAAGCAAGTTCATATATAATCGTACATAGGTCTTGAATTTGATGAGAAAAGATTTCATTAATAGTAGAAATTTGCGTCATCATGCTATTATAAGATTTATGACTAATTTCTTATCACTTTAATGATTTATTCTAATAAAGAATTAACTGAGACAAATGTTTACAAGTGATAAGTGAGTTGCATCTCAGTATATCTTGTCTAATTTTGGAAAGAAGGTCTATACTTAAAGATCATGAATTTTGGTCTCAATATTAATTTGTAATATAAGTTTGTGAGTCTTTGGCGAGAGTATTTTATCTGGCTGATAGTAATAAGTTGGCAACAATGAGTTATTCTTATGACGTCATACAGAGGGCCAAAGACGCAATCAAAGCCAGTTTAAAAAAATAAGCCTTCTTCATACACATCTTATCTTGCAGTCATCAATGAAGATAGGGAAAAAAAACAACTTTATCCTTTACTGTTTATAGTTGGAGCATTTTTAAATCGTAGTATCTATTTTAGACCAAGTTTTAAAAAGAAACTTGAAGTTAATAGAGAAATATTATTAACTATTATAACAATTGTAGCACAATAGATAGTGTAAGATCTCCTAAGCTCACAAATGAAGGTTTATAAGGATGCTTTCGATAATTTTGGGATGCTCATTGCTATTTGTCAAAGAAACAAACTTAATTAAGGTATGTATTTTTCGTTTTTGTTACTTGTTAGAAATTAATCATCATTTTATTTTGTTTATAAGATTACTTTTTTATCTTACTATTGCTTAGTAGGAACCAATTCAAAAGTGGTGTTTCATAATTGTAAAGGTTTACAATTCAGATTTTGAGTTCATATGTGAGTACAACAGGGTACGAAAAGAATTGGAGCACATTTGAATTTGTCAATTCCAAGAAAAATAATAGAACAAAAAAGATTGAACGACTTGATTTTTATTCGATACAATTTAAAACTTTGAGAAAAATATGTTATTATCATTATTAAATTAAATATAATATTTAATAATTTAATTTTATTTGTTTACTAAAACTCTTAATAGAACCGATTCAAATTGTCTGTACCATATCAATTTTTTAGCAAATTGGGTTTACGATAAACAAATTTTAATGCATAAGAGTGATTGAAAGATAATCTTGGAATGATGATAAAGCTCATCTCAATGATGAAAATTTTGTATTAAAAGAGAATTGAACTTAATAAAATTTAAGCAAATATTCAATTGAATAAAGTTTCAAATTTTTATTTCTTCTATTCTTTTAATTTCACTTGCATTTTATGCATATATTAAATTCTATATATGCAATATAAATATAAAACTTTTAATTGTAAATGTTCTTATTTCAATTTTCTTTTATACTTGATCGTATTTTCCAGCTCGAATTCTTATTTGTAATACTTATGAAGTGACTGAAACTTTAATATTATTTCTATTTGACATTTTAATATAATTATTCTTTACTCGACAATAAAATAGTAACATTTTAAATACTTTATATTATACTTAATTTTATATTTGCATAATAATTAAACAATCTTTTCTATATTTTAAAAAAATTCACAACTATTTTATAATTTTTTAAAATTACTCCAAACAATATCTGAAATTTACCAGTAATAGTATTGTTATGGCATTCATCCTCCTTCTGATAGGGAGAAGCACATGAAGTCAGGTCGCAAAAAAAAGATTCAAATATCAACGTCATTGATTCAACCACCATTGAGTTTCTCGTCTAAATCATGGGATTCAAAACCTACATCAAAGAAATTCAACACATATCGTCGTCCTTCTAGATGTGCATGTCCAACAGTCAGATGATGACCATTCTCAGCTTAGATGCAGATGGAAGGAGCATTTTGTTTGTGATCAGTCACGAACAAGGATGGGTTGCAGCTCTTTATATCCCAATGCACCCGCGGTATTTCAACTCAGCATTTCTATCCTGGAAGAACCAATTTCCATAAAACACCATACAATCTCAAATTTTACTTAAACTGAAGGCTGAAAGCAAGATAGAAAATTGTGTTAAACCATTTAGCTCAAAATAGCTAGAACACAAGCGGTACCCGAGGTAATTTTCCGTGCACTTTTATTACTCAAAATTGTCTCCTTGGCCTAGATTCTGCAACAGAGACTCTAATTTCTCTGCCATCCAATTCCTGTATCAAAAGAATATCCAAAACAGCCATTAGTGTGTAGCTTTGCAGACTTCAAAGCATAAATGAAATAATGGCCAAACATAAACAGTATTAACATGACATCTTTCCGTATTCATGTGCGTATAGACATTAGTAGATAGAACATTTTGTAAAACGGGATGCAACCTTTTTATGAACAGAAACAATATCTAAACTATCACACACATGACGAATTAAAAGTACCGTCGGGCTGATAGTAAACACTTTTAAATTATCTAGATGCAAGCACAAGTTGGACATGAAAGGATTAACTAGACCCTTATATCGTTGAGGGAAATGGAATGGTAAACTTACAACACCATTCAAGGTCTCAATGGCATTGTTAACCTCTTCAGTGGAACTGTAAGTGACAAAACCAAAGCCCCTTGATCGACCACTGTCTCGATCATAGACCACTTTAGCTTCAACAACCTTTCCTTGCTCGTTGAACAAACTCTCAAGCGCCGAGTTATCAACACCCCATGAAAGATTGCCAACATAAATGCGATTTTCAGCATTGGGAGTGCCACCGGTTCTGGGCCCCCTAGAAAAGGAGCTTCCCCTCTGGGGTGGTGGTCCAGAACTGACTCTAAGAGCGCGTCCCTCAAATTCCTGCCAGAAAAATTCTCAAACACACTTAGGTACTAACCTAAGTACTTCAGCCACGAGAACTGTTACAGCCTTAAAGCTCACAAGTAATTAGGATTTAAAGATATATTAGTAACCAAGTTAGTTCCCTATGAATTTCAAGGGAGATATTTAAACAAGCTTTTCAAACTTAACTAAACTTGGTTACCAGCTAGGTTATCTAGCTATCCTTACTGCAGATCAAGTTAACAAAGGCATGTAATCAAGTATAAATCACTAGTCAGGAAACTTAAAATCGCTTGCATCAATTATGGAAAAACAGATGCAAGTAATGAAGCTAATTACATAGCCATTGAACTGTTGAGCAGCTGCGTCAACTTCCTCCGCTGTCGACATTGTGACAAATCCGAATCCTCTGCTTCTTCCAGTTATCTTGTCATAGATTACCTTCCAAAAATCAGCAATTTCAGCACATCGAAGCTAATCAGTAACGAGCTTTCACACGAGAATTATAAAAAAAAAACATTCTGAAGAATAAATAATCTAAATTACAAATGTCCTACGAATTCAGAAAGCGAAGAAGAGGCAGTTGCCCCTTAACTAATTATCAAATCATCTAAATGCTGTCCATACTACACTCAAAAATTGTCATGTAACTATCAAATTTGGCTCGTAAAGAAAGACCATCTCAAAAAGAAAAAAGAAAACAATTTTGAATCATCTAGTATGAATATTCACCTCAACCATCTCAACATTTCCAGCATTTGCGAACAAGCCAGCCAGCTGGGAGCTGTCAACACTGAAAGGAAGATTTCCCACGAATAACTTTAGTTCTGGCGAGAAACTAGGCTCGTCTCCATCGCTCAAGACCTCCTCTTCTTGATCAAGACCATGAGAAAAAGAAACTTTACGCACGAAACGAGACGAAAGGCACTTTTCTTGGTGAGCTCCAAAGGACTGAAAGACAGAAGTGGGAACTGAAATGGGTCTGAGGTGAAGTTTCAGAGAAGATGAGACAGGGGAAACAAAAGAGAGTGAAGTGGGTTTGCTTGGGTTGCATAAAGATACGATTTTGAGGTTCAAGGAAGGTAAGACGAGAGATGAGGCACAGCTTGTAGACATTGTCATCGCTTTACTGTTGGGTTTGCTTTCAAAGTTCGAAGATAAGTGTCTAGACGATAAGGTTTTTGCTCAAGACTCGACTCATACCTTTTTGACAGGAAAGATCCTTTAAGAGCAGAGGGTTTTGTGGGGTTAAGACTTGCACGGTGTTCATGTACAAGATACTTGCTGTAGTAACAGCTGCAACCTGCCTGCTGATTTTTTGATCCGTCCACTAGGGCAATTTTAAGCCCACATCATCAACCATTTCTAGCCGTTCATCTTTAAGTTATCATTCAAGATGGACGATTAATTGTGAGAGGGCTGATAAGATGCCAGCGGTCATGCGGCCACTCCACAAACATCTTCCAGCTGGTGAACAGGCCTGCGGAGATATTTTACTCACAAAATGATAGCTCCGTTCTCCAGTCTTGAAAAAGTTAAAACTTTGGACAGACCTGCGGAGATATTTTACTCACAAATGATACCTCCGTTCTCCAGTCTTGAAAAAGTTAAAACTTTCTCGTTACATCTTATCTTTGTCATTTATTTTAAATTTTAATACCAATGAGAGAAAATTTTGAAATTAACTTATTAGAATAAGTTTTATGACAAGTAGATCTTTAAGACTTACTTAATATTTTGCATTTTTTAATATTTTTTAAAAATTCTGGTAATAGAAAATATTCAAATAAGCTTCATTATAAGTAATGTTTTAAAAACAGCCCGAAAGTTAAACCGATAAGATAAAAAATTTAAAGTTTAAAACGTGCAATGGTATTAGATCGTCATAAAATTAGTTAAAGATTAAATAAAATTAAAGAATTTAAAATATTATTGAAAGAAATTGTCTTTATCAAAAATTTGAAGTTTAATTAAAAATTTGTTAAATAAAAATTAACTGATTTTTTTTGTGTTATAAAAATTGATCGATTAATTAATAAATTAATTGGTTTTTAATAACAAAAGTTATTAAAGTAAATCAAACTTGAAAGTTAAAAATTGAGTAGAAAAGTTGAACGATTTAAGATTTTTACGATTGAACCGACTAAACAAGTTAGATTTTTTAGTTATCGATTATAAGTAGATCCATAAATCTTGCTTAATATTTCTAATTTTGCATTGAAAAGTATTTATAGAAGTTATTCTATTGACAAAATTTATTCGATCTAAAACTTGATTCATTATTATGTTAGACTGTGGTTGAGATAACAACTATGTTAGTTTGTTATATTGAATTATTCCTTCATGTAATTATTTTATTAAATGCTTTAAAAGTCTTCGTGTCAAAAATTCTAATCATATCAAATTTTTAGTAAAAGTCTATAGTTGGATTATTGTTATGAATACCGTACTGGATTTAGTATCAGATAAAGTTTTGATACAATACTGTACAGGTATCGGTCAATACCGAATACCGTTTTGGGTAATTTTTTAAATTTATTAAATAGTATCTGAATTTTTTTTAAATTGCAAAATAATTCATTGTCATATTGTATAGTTATACTTTATATTTTTAACTTTGTCTCTAAAAATTAAAATAATAAATAATAATCACAATTATTATAAAATAACAACAATTTTTAGATATTTTACATATAAATAAGAACTACAATTTATATGAAAAAAACAATCATTATCATAAATATAAAATTAAGAACAAATGAACAATATAAAGTATTTAAAATATTACAATTTCAATTTTCATTATATAACAAATAATAATTACATCAAAACATCAAATAAAAAGAATAATAAATATCCTTAACTCTCAAATTATTATAATCTACACCAAGAGTTCGTGATAAGGATACAACCAAGTAGAATTAAAACATGAAACAAAAGCATATATTATTTAATTTATTATCAATTAAATATATTGTATATTTGATTAATTAAAATTAATTATAAATAAAATTATAAACATCTTAATTTAATTTATAAAATTAATTTAATAATTATTAATAAATATAATTAAATTGAAAATATTTTAAAAATATATTTTATATATTTCAAATAAATTTTGATTTAATAATTAAAAATATATAAAATAAATATTAGTTTATAAATAATAATTTTTAAATAATTTATTTTTAAAATTAAATATTTTTATTAATACTTTATTAATAAATATGATACAAAATATTTAAATAAATTTAAATAAAAATTTAATTTTTAATTTTTAATTAATTTTTAATTATTATTAGCAATAAAATATTTGTTTTATTTTAAAATTAAAAATTAAAAATTACAATAAAAGAACTAACAAATTAAAAAATATTTGAAAGTGGGGAGGGGGCGAGAGACTTTAAAAAATTCTTAAATTTTGAATTTTTTAAAATTAAATTTAAAAATTTTGCACTTAGATCCTATATTTTTCAAAATTTCCGGTACTAACCGGTATATGGCTAGTATTTATAATATCGGCCGGTAGATCCCATATTTTTCAAAATTTCCAGTACTAACCGGTATATGGCCAGTATTTATAATATCGACCAGTACCGGCCGATATCGACCAGTACTGTTGGTATAGATCGGTATTTAAACTCGATACCGAAACTAATATTCAGGTACCGTTTTTCGGCCGATACGGTACTTACCAGCCGGTACTGACCAGTACCGATCTCATAATCTTGAGTTGGATCTGTTGGACCAATGGAGGTTGACAAATTAAATCCTTCTATGTTTTGATAATAATAAAATTTAAAGAATTGGTTAAGAAATAATTTCAGGTTAAATTGAAGTTGATGGAAGACCAGTCAAATAAGGATGGCACAATTTCAAGTCAGATGTAATTTAAATAAAGTCAATTCATGAAGATCAAGATTGCAATAATGAGGATTAGAATTGAACAACGCGTATTCCATGAGAAGATCTTGTATGAAGAATTCAAATAAGTATCGCAATAGTCAAAGATTGGAGATCTTGTGAGATCTGTCAGTTGGAGCATTGGACAAGTCGACTACCTTGCTACAAGTCGACTATTAACAATCAGATATGTCAGTTGGAGCATTGGACAAGTTGACTATTTTGCTACAAGTCGACTACTATCAACCAGCCCTGTCAGTTAGATAAATGGACTACTCGACTATCATCATATTAGTCGACTATTCGAAGAGCGGAGCTGAAAGTTTGATGAAAAATGTCAGTACTAGTCGACTAATTCTTGAAGACAAGTTGACTATAATGTTTTAGTCAACTATCACACACCGACTAGTCGACTATCAGTTACAGCTGAACAAAATTTGACTTTGTCAATTGATTTCAAACGGGAAGAAATCTTCATACAACGATTAGGAGCGTTCTATAACGGATAGAAGAGTTCTACAACATGTATAAACGTCTTGAAGTCTTCAAATAAAGTACAACTCTTCAGAAGATCAATACAAGTCCAAAGTGAAGCATACTTGCTATAATTCAAGATTATCATCTTATAGTTCTCAATTTGCTTCTTAGCATACTTTAATTGTATTCAGCTGTACTGAGCTTTACTACTTCATTTCTATTGTTGTTATTGTCGTGAGCTGAGTGATTAGAGAAGAATCGCTTGGAGGTAGGATTTATGCCGAGAAAACAAATCAACTGTAAGGTGTTACTTGAGCCGGAAGTCAAGTAGAGTGAAAAGTTCACACTGAACTAAAAAGTGTGCAGTAAAGAGCATTGTCAAAATCCTAAGTGGGAGCTTAGGTAGAGGACGTAGGTCTTAGCACCGAACCTCTATAAACATTGCGTTTGCCTCTCTTCTCTACTCTTTTACATTTCAATTTGTTTTGTTTGTTTTGTGTGTTTTAATTCTCTGTTTTGTAAAACGTTGCAAAAAAAGATTAAAAGATCTATTTAACCCCCCTTCTAGATAGTTTTCAATTGGTATCAGAGCAGAAAAAATCCAAGGATGGCACTAAACTTGACACACAACAACATAGCAGAAGAAGGTAACACAAATAATCGCCCTCCTCTTTTTAATGGTGCTAACTATTTTTCTTGGAAAAATCCTATGAAGTAACACATCATAAGTGAGGGAGTGGGGTATTGGAAGATCATAATATTTGGTCTACACGTTCCATTGAATGAAAATGATAGGTAAAGACAAAGTTGGAATATGATGACAATGATTGGAAGAAAGCCTACATCAACGCAGAAGCCATGAAATTGATATATTGTGCTCTTACTGTTGAGGAGAGAAATAGAGTAAACTCTTGCACCAGTGCTCAACAAAATGTGGGAGAGACTACGCATCACTCACGAAGGAACCACTCAAGTTCGAGAAATAAAAATCAACATACTTCTTCATGACTATAAAATGTTTGTCATGAAAGAAGGTGAGTCTATTTTCATTATGCTTGATCATTTTGTAGAAATTGTCAATGGATTAGGCAACCTTGGAAAGCACATGATGGATAGTGAGAAGGTGAAAAAGATTCTTCGTTCATTGCCAAAAGAATGGGACTCACAAGTCACAGCTATTATGGAGTCTAAAGATCCCAACAGATTGGAATTCAATGCCTTGGTAGGATCACTCATAAATTATGAGATCATACTCAAGTCAAGAGGAGGAAGAGGTAAGTCACAAAAATCAATTGCTTTAAAAGCTAATGTGTCTTCGGTTGATGAAAGCGATGAAGAGTTAGATGAAGAAGAAGAAGATGAAGAACTAGCACTTTATGCTAGAAACTTGAGAACGTTCAAAGGTCTACTCAAAAATAGAAAGAAGGAATTACGTGGTGGTACAAATGAAGAAAGAAAGAAGAACACCATGGAGCGAAGGACCAAAAGATATAAAGAAAAGAAGAACAATGAAGAGTGTTGGAAGTGTGGAAAAAGAGGACATCACGCTAGAGAGTGCAAGAGCTCATCCTTTTCCTCAAAATACCAGAAAAATGACAAATATGACAAAGGAAAGAAGAAAGC
>JANZXR010000004.1:31274230-31285171 GCA_027575705.1 Erythroxylum echinodendron | reverse complement strand
AAGGCAAACATGTTAGAGAATCATTCAAACCAAAGAAAGAAATATGTACATCTAGAATACTTGAACTTGTTCATATGAATTTAATTGGACCATCTAGGCATGCTAGTCTAAGTGGTAAATTATATGTTCTTGTTATTATTGATGGTTTTTCAAGATTCACTTGGGTAAGATTTCTTGCAAATAAAAGTGATGCTTTTAACGAGTTTGCTAAGTAGTGTAGGTTGGTTCAAAATTAAAAGAACTTGATAATAGTTGCTATAAGAACCGATCATGGAGGTGAGTTTGACTGTAAACCATTCGAAAGACTTTGTGACAAATATGGAGTGGAGCACAATTTTTCTTCACCAAGAACTCCACAACAAAATGGAATAGTTGAAAGGAAGAATCGTTCACTTGAAGAAATGAGTAGAACAATGTTGAATGAATATAGTCTTCCTAAATCATTATGGGCGGAGGCAATCAATACCTCTTGCTATGTCATCAATAGAGTGCATCTAAGAAAAGACAAAAACAAAACACCATACGAGTTATGAAAAGGTAAGAAACCCAATATATCATATTTTCATCCTTTTAGTTGTAAAGTATTTATTCATAATAATGGAAAGAACAACTTAGGAAAATTTGATTCAAAATCTGATGTAGGTGTATTTCTTATTCACTAATTAGTAAGGCATTTAGAGTTTATAATAATAGAACTAAATGTGTTGAGTAAAGTATTCATGTTAAATTTGATGATATGATTTCACCCCTGAGAAAGGTTTGTTTTGATGATGATTCAGGAAATTTAGGCAACGAAATTGAAGAAATAGAATCCAACATTGAAGACGAAAAGCTAGATGAAGAAGATCATGTACCTAGCACTAAAACATAGGCAAAAGCAAAGAATTATCCTGTAGAGCAGGTAATTGGCAGCTTGAATGATGATTTAAGAACAAGGAGAAAAACTCATGAATACATGAGCAATTCAACCTTCATCTTACTGGTGGAACCCAAGAACATAAAAGAAGCTCTTGAAGATGAAAATTGGTTGATGGCAATGCAAGAAGAGCTTAATCAATTCAAAAGGAATAATATATGGGATTTGGTAGCTCCACCAAGGGACAAAACTATCATTGGAGTCAAGCGGGTAAATAGGATAAAGTTTGATCAAAATGGTGATGTAATCAAGAATAAATCAAGGTTAGTAGCTCGAGGTTTTTATCAAGAAGAAGTTCTTGATTATAATGAAACGTATGCACCGGTGGCTCGATTAGAATCAATTAGATTGCTATGTGCTTTTGCTTCTCATAAGAAGATCAAATTAAATCAAATGGACGTCAAAAGTGCTTTTCTCAATGGCTACATTTAAGAGGAAGTTTATGTCAAATAACCTCTGGGTTTTGAAGATCATGAACACCCAGATTATGTCTACAAACTCAAGAAGGCACTATATGGACTAAAACAAGCACCTAGGGCATGGTATGAAAGGTTAAGTACTTTTTTAACCCAAAATGGTTATATACGTGGTAAAGTTGATAATACTTTGTTTATAAAGTATGTTGATCATGATATGTTAGTTTGTCAAATTTATGTTGATGATATTATTTTTGGTGCTACTAATGAATCTTTGTGTAAAGAATTTAGTGATTTAATGCAAAGTGAATTTGAGATGAGCATGATGAGAGAGCTCAAGTTCTTTATTGGATTACAAATCAAGCAATTCAAAGATGGCATCTTCATTCACCAATCCAAGTACACAAAAGAGCTTCTAAAGAAGTTCAACATGGAAGGATGCAAAGATGCAAAAGCACCTATGGTAACAAATCTGGTTCTAGAAAAATTTAAACATAAAGAAGATATTGATCAAAAGCTTTATAGAGGTATGATCAGCTCTCTTTTATATTTAACTGCATCTAGACCAGATATTATGTTTGCTACTTGTCTTTGTGCTAGATTTCAATCTTGTCCTAAGACATCTCATTTAAGTGCTTGCAAAAATTTTTTTAGATATCTTAGCAAAACCACTAATCATGGATTATGATATCCTAGTTGTAAGTCATTTGACTTATATGCTTATAGTGATGCTGCTTATGGTGGTTGTAGGATAGATAGAAAAAGCACTAGTGGACTTTGTCATTTCTTAGGTTCATCTTTGATCTTATGGGCTAGTAAGAAACATGTAAGTGTAGCTATTTCTACTGCTGAATCTGAATATGTAGCAGCTGGAAGTGCATATGCCCAAGTTCTTTGGCTTAAGCATCAATTACTTGATTATGGTATTGTTGTTAAAAATGTTCCAATCTATTATGATAATATAAGTGCAATTTGTTTGAGTAAAAATCTAGTTTTGCATAGTAGAACAAAACATATTGAGATTAGACATCATTTTATACGTGATCATTGTTTGAAAGATGACATTTGTTTGAAACATGTCTCTACAAGTGATCAACTGGCTGATATTTTTACTAAACCTCTTAAAGAAGATGTATTTGTGAATATTAAAGTGAAACTTGGTATGTGTGATTTGAATTCAATTAAATGATTGAAATTATTTGCATACACTTTCACAATAAAAATGGTCAAATTTTTAGGTAAATGTGCAATTCCATAGGAGAAAGTATCAATATGATCTACATTTGGGTTATGAAATGTTTCATCTGGATGTTAGAAATATTCCAGTTGACTAATAGGAGTCTAAGTTGACTGATGTTGAGGTAATAGTCGAGTAATTTTAATTTGTATCTTGACTAATGCATCAAGAGATAAATTGATTAAGAGTTTTAGAGACAAACTAGTCGACTATTATAGTCTTAGTCGACTAATAGTCTTCGACTAGTCGACTACTTACATTTCAGTCGACTAAAATGTCTATACCTGATTTTCCCACATTAATATTTATATCAGTGGACTAACATCCTTTCAGTTGACTAATACACAGATCTCAAGCCCAAACTAATCAACTATTAATATATTAGTCGACTATAGGTCATCTCAAGCCTTTTTAAAAACCCAATCTTTCCCAAACTCTCCGAAAAAAAACCAACTTCTCTCCCTCTAGTCGACTACTTTCTTAAAATTTCTTCAAATCCACACTTCCCATCTTCAATCCTCTTCCAAAAACACAAAACCCATTCTTCAATTCATCAAATCATCTATTCCTTATTTGAAAATCTCTTTTGACACCCTAAACCCTAAATTACGAAAAATCACTCTTCTTCTTCACAAATCTCTCAAAATCTTCAAAATGGCTCTAAGGAAAGCTAGTGGAAAAGGAAAACAAGCTGAAACCACACCCAATACTCAACGACCTCGAGTTAGAGGGTCTTTTTCAAGGGGAGAAATTGAAAGAGAGAATAAAGCTCTTGAGCCAAGGTTCATCTCATTAGAAGCTCAAAATCTCTACTATAAGATATTGAAATCTAAAGTTCTAATTCTTTCAATGAGATTTGATTGGGTGAGCTTGACCATAGTGAATTCCAGGAGTTATTTGATAAAATAACGGGTCTTGGATTGAGAGAATTCTTAGGTTTTAAGGATGAAATTTATGAGGATTTAGTGAGAGAGTTTTATGCTAATTTGGTATTTGTTAGGAGTAGTTTGATAATGGTGTTATTTTGAAGTCAAATATTCAAGGAAAAGAAATTTTTATTTGTGAAGAGAATTTGTGTATTTAGTTTAAATTGCCTAACGGTGGAGTTAGGCCTAGAGCATCATTGCTTGATTTTAACATTTTGGGACATGATAATGGTGATACTGATGAGGAGGCTGAAGAGAATTTTGGGTATGATGAAGAAAAAGGTGATGGATTACTTTCTAGAATTTGTATTGAACATTCCACGCCATATAAGGCAATGGATTTGCCATTAAATTATAGGTTGTTGTACTATGCCATTAATAGAGTTGTTTATCCTAAGAAGGCAAGCAATAATCATATTACTTCTTTGGTAAGGAGATTATTTGGCATTTAGAGGAAAGTAAAAAAATAAAATTTGCAAGTTTGATCATACAAATGATGAGGAGGAAGGCCAATTTGTTGAGAGGAGAGCTTAGAGGAAAAACAACTAAGCATAAGGGTATGCCTTATGGGGCTTTGATCACTTACATCTCAAAGCTGCAAATGTGTAATTTGAGTTCATATGAACATTACCCATACCCATAAAGTTGGAGATTTACACCTTATAACATAAGAAGTATGAAGTTAGTTAGAACTAACGAAAAGGGTTGGGTGTATGCCTATCATGTGGAGAAGCTTGGATTAACATTGGAAGATGAGCAACAAGTGCCCAAACGACAATGTTCAACAAGAGCAAGTGAACGACCTAGTAGTGCAAGACCAAGCAATGTGAGGCGCAGTGAAGTATCTCGTGAAGAACTTCAAGAAATTTGAGATCAAATAGAAGAGGTGAATGCACGATTGGATATTCAACAAGGAATTCTCCTTCACTTAGAGAAAAGTATCAAGAAAATTTTTGACAAAATAGGTTGTAAATATGATGATGCTTCTCCATCTTGATGGTTTTTGCATGTTGACTTTAACCAGCATTTCATTTTTCATGTTGTTTTCTTCTTATTGTTTATAATTATGCAAGTTTAAAACTATGTCTGTTGGTTTGACCATCTATGTGATTTCTTTAGGAGGATGTTCCTTTTCATATTTGTTATGTTTTTTTTTTATTATAACAAAAAGGGGGAGACACATTGGAAATTGAATAAGAAAAATTGACTGAGAACACTAAAATTTGTTTCATAATAGTTGGATTCAAAATTATGGTTTATGGATTGCAATATTATTAAATTCATTGTTTATGTTAAGTTCATTGATTTATTGATTAAGGGGGAGACAATTTAACCAAAACGACAAGGCATAAAAACCTTGATCAATTTTTTTTGTTTTACATTTCTTAAACAATTTTTTTTTGTCATTATCAAAAAAGGGGAGATTATTGGACCAATGGAGGTTGACAAATTAAATCCTTCTATGTTTTGATAATAATAAATTTCAAAGAATTGGTTAAGAAATAATTTCAGGTTAAATTGAAGTTGATGGAAGACCAGTTAAATAAGGATGGCACAATTTCAAGTTAGATGAAATTTAAATAAAGTCAATTCATGAAGATCAAGATTGCAGTAATGAGGATTAGAATTGAACAACGTGTATTCCATGAGAAGATCTTGTATGAAGAATTCAAATAAGTATCTCAATAGTCAACGATTGGAGATCTTGTGAGATCTGTCAGTTAAAGCATTGGACAAGTCGACTATCTTGCTACAAGTCGACTATTAACAATCAGATATGTCAGTTGGAGCATTGGACAAGTTGACTATCTTGCTATAAGTCGACTATTATCAATCAACCCTGTCAGTTGGATAAATGGACTAGTTGACTATCATCATATTAGTCGACTATTCGAAGAGCGGAGCTGAAAGTTTGATGAAAAATGTCAGTACTAGTCGACTAATTCTTGAAGACAAGTTGACTATAATGTTTTAGTCGACTATCACATACCGATTAGTCGACTATCAGTTACAGATGAACAAAATTTGACTTTATCAATTGATTTCAAACAGGAAGAAATCTTCATAAAACGACTAGGAGCGTTCTACAACGGATAGAAGAGTTTTGCAACATGTATAAACGTCTTGAAGCCTTCAAATAAAGTACAACTCTTTAGAGGATCAATAACACAAGTCCAAAGTGAAGCATACTTGCTATAATTCAAGATTATCATCTTATAGCTCTCAATTTGCTTCTTAGCATATTCTAATTGTATTCAGCTGTACTGAGCTTTACTACTTCATTTCTATAGTTGTTATTGTCGTGAGCTGAGTGATTAGAGAAGAATCACTTGGAGGTAGGATTTGTGGCGGGATACAAATCAATTGTAAGGTGTAAGGTGTTACTTGAGCCGGAAGTCAAGTAAAGTGAAAAGTTCACACTGAACTAAAAAGTGTGCAGTAAAGAGCATTGTCAAAATCCTAAGTGGGAGCTTAGGTAGAGGACGTAGGTCTTAGCACCGAACCTCTATAAACATTGCGTTTGCCTCTCTTCTCTACTCTTTTACATTTCAATTTGTTTTGTTTGTTTTGTGTGTTTTAATTCTCTGTTTTGTAGCACGTTGCGAAAAAGATTAAAAGATCTATTCAACCCCCCTTTTAGATCGTTTTCAGGATCATGGTTTTGGAATTCGTTCCCTACTGGCCGGAGAACGGAACGAAATAAAAGTTTTATGTACCGAATGTAAATACTAGTCAATATCAGCCTGTTTCGTTTGATGCCGGCCGTTATTTATAATACCGACCATATACTGATCGATATTAAAAATTTTGAAAAAAAAGGGAATTATTAGCAAAATTTTCAAAAAAAATTTTAAATTTTCCCATCCTCTCTTTTTTCAATTTTTTCTAATTAGTTATTTAGTTCAACTTTTTATTGTAATTTTTAATTTTAATTTTTTAAATAAAATAAAATTTTTATTAATAATAATAATTATACATTAAATAAAACTTAAAAATAAATTATTTTATTTAAATCTATTTAAAACTTTTATATAATATTTATTAATAAAGTATTAATAAAAATATTTTATTTTTAAAATAAATAATTTAAATTTTCTTATTTATAAACTAATATTTATTTACATATATTTTTAACTATTAAATAAAATTTTATTTTAATTATATGTATTAAAAATAATATATTTAATTGATAGTAAATTAAATAATATAAGTTTTTGTTTCATATTTCAATTCTACTTGGTTGTTTCCTTATCACAAACTCTTATTTTATTGGATGTTTTAATGTAATTATTATTTATTATATAACAAAAATTGAAATTGTAATATTTTAAATACTTTGTATTGCTCTTAATTTTATATTTGTATGATGATGATTATCTTTTTTCATATAAATTGTAGTTATTATTTATATGTGAAATATCTGAAAATTATTGTTATTTCATATTAATTGTGATTATTATTTATTATTATGATTTTTAGAGACAAGGTTAAAAGTATACAGTAGAACTACACAATATGACAATGAATTATTTTGCAATTTTTTTAAAAATTTAGGGACTTTTTTATAAATTTAAAAAATTACTTGAAACAGTATCCTGTATTAATCAGTACCGGTATAATACCATACTAGAGCCCAATCTAATACTAAATCTGGTACGGTATTCACAACATTGAGTTGGATAAAGTATTAAAATCAAATCAAAAATATAACAAATAGAGAAAATAAAGCAATAATAAAGCAAGATAATAAGAAAATATTGAATATTATAGTTTGACCGATGAAGTCATTCTCCTACAAGTTATAAAATTCAATAATAATAAGAATAGTAACAATATTAAAAAAAATACAAAAGCTTGACCGGTGATTAAGCATTTACTACAACTAATATTTTTGTAAAAGAAAATAATGTAAATATCAAAGCTTCAAGAAATATAATTCACTTTGTATTTAAGTATAATGAAGCATTAATACTAGGGATGACACATAAACTAATGCCCACCTAACCTTGGCCACAAGCCTAATTAGGCTCCAGGTATGCAGTTTGAGTTTAAATACATTCAAATTTGGGGTGCTTGAAACTCGATTCAACCCAAGCCTCAGTCAGTTATTTTTTAAATTTAGAAAATGACATCATTTTATTTAAAACAACGTTATTTTTCTTAAAAACTAAAGATTAAAAAAAAACATCAAAGTCGAATTAAACTAAATTGAACCTATCAAATTTAGACCAAACTGCGTTGAGTCGAGCTAAGCTTGAAATTAATTGTCAAGCTTAATTAATACAAGAAACTTTAAGCTTTTAGAAGAAGAAAAGAGGTTTAATACAAGATCTTACAAAAGAGGCTCTGGTTTTAGTATGACTTTTGTGTGGAAGGAGGATGGATAGAAGGCTTTAGTATTTGAAAAATAAAAAGAAAATGGTTTTAAAAAGAGAAAGGGAAGGTTGCTTCTAATAGAGAGCAAAACTTCGAAAAGGAAGCTTGCCTTCCATCCTTACAAATGTTCTCTTTTATAGGCATTCATATCCTTTTTAGTAAATTTTAAAACATAATAATAGGAATATTCTTCAATAATCCCTTTACAAGCTTTCTTCACGTGGTATTTGCATGTAGTGACTTAATTTTGCAAACGTCATAGCATTTCAATTTTTTTCAAATTCTTTTAGACTTTGGACCTTAATGATTGGGATCAACAAAATTTTGGATTAGGTTTACAATACATTTATTTCTTCATCTTTTGCCTCCATCTCTTATTGATTATTTTATGATGTTAAGTTGATGATCGAGATTTCAATTGTCGTTTCATTATCTTAAATTATTCTTCCTCTATCTTTGTTGCAGTAAAAAATGTTTGGATTTTTTATTTTTGTTGAAAGAATATTGTATGCTCAATGGTGCTTTAATTTGTAGGTTAGGAGTGTTGGATTGACCATTCTTTCACAGCTTGTTAAGAGACTTTGACTTCGTTTGAGGAAGCGGTGGCGGTTAACAACCTGCTGAAATCATAAGTACTTATGTGTTTAGGATTGCTATTTTGGTAACTGTTGAAACGTGAAAATAGGTATTTGGCAAGTATAGTTGCGGTTGTTGAAAAGAGATAAAATGATTAAAAAGTCCATTGATTTAATAAACTATTAATTGTTGTATAAAGAATTAAAAATATATTATTAGTCATATAAATTTAAAATTATAAGTAAGAAAATAAGAAAATATAAATAAAATAAATTTAGTAAAAAAATATTTTATAAAATATATTATTAGTCATATTAATTAAGAGTATAATGGAAAATAATAATTGTAGTGAAGGTTATTAATGGAAAGTAAAATTTTCACTGTAGAAGCAATTTTCTATTGCAATCCTCTTTCTGCTTATTAATTTCTGCGATGGCACCGCAGTTTTCTCCAACCTCCGATTGTTCACCATAGATCTAAATATATGACTGCGTTTGAAAACTGCAGTGAATAAATACTTATTCTCACCGCACCGCAAATCTAAACGTAGCCTTTATGTTCTTGTGCAAATTTATCCCACCATTTTATTTTGAATTTTCTAATTAATGCTAGGAGATTAAGCTGAAGGTCTTACTTGATGTCATATTTCCTTGTCATTATCCAAAGAATAAACAACGTTAATGTAAATAATAAGGATAGAGGGAAAATATCTTTATAGTCTTTGGATTAATATTTTTCTTTGAAAGTGAAATATTTTTTATAAAATTTGGGCGAAAAAATTTATGATATAGAGCTATACCGTTTTTATCAATTTATGAACCAGAAAGGAAAGTTTTATTTAATTTCGATGATGAAAAAGAATGAGTAACAGTTTGAGGTGTTGATTAATAAGTAGGTGAATAGAAAAGGTTGGTAAAGAACCTGACTTTCAATTTTTTGGATTTCTAGGGTTCTTATCCCCACTTATTTAAATTCTGAAATATTTTTTGCACCTAAGATTTAATAATAATTCAGCATTTTTATCTTTTAAGATAGAGGGGTCATCTATAATGCTTAGGGATATTTACTAATATTAGGCTGCATTTGGATATGCGATGCAGTTGGGATAAGTACTTATTCACCACAGTTTTTAAACGCAGTCATACGTTTGAATTTGCGGCTGACAACCGCAGGTTGAAGAAAACTGATGTAGGAAACTACTTATGCGGTGGAAATTTTATCTTTCAGTAATAACCTCATGATATTTTAGTATTTTCTATTATATCCTTAATTAATAGAAGGAAGTTTTTGCCAATAGTATTTAAGTGAGGTGAAATATTTTATTTACTAAATTTATTTTATTTATATTTTTTATTTTAATTTAATAATTTAATATTATAATTTGAATTTATATGACTAATAATGTATTTTTTGAAATATTTATGTACTAAATTTATTTTATTTATATTTCTTATTTTAATTTAATATTTTATTATTTATAATTTTAATTTTATATGACTAATAATATATTTTTAATTATTTATACAATAATTAATAGTTTATTAAATCAATGAACTTTTTAGCATTTTATCTCTTGTCAGTAACTGCAACCGTACTTGCCAAATACTTATTTTCACTTTTCAGCGGTTACCAAACTAGTAATCTCAAACATATAAGAACTTATTGAAAATAAGTATTTATCATTTTAGCAGGTTAATTGCAGCAGATTATCAACCGCCACCGCTCTCCCAAACCAAACCTTAGAGTTGAAACTGCATCTTATATGAGTTCATTATTATCATCTAATACTATTTCTCCTTCTTCTTTTACTCTAGTGGCTTTTAATATTTCATATCTTTGTAACTCTTGTAGGTGGTGGTCCCACCATCTTTTTAATTTTCTGAAAGAATTTAGTTATTAATAATTCAATAATAGCATGATCAAAAGCGCCTAATTATGTCTTATTAATTTTTATAGCCTTGGTCATTTATTGAAAAAGACAAATTTTTGTTTGTTAATTATATAATTTGTTAAATTATAGATTTGGGTTATTATATTGAAAGAGTGAATAAGTTTTTGTTACACGCCTTGGTATTACTTAGAGATTATTAATATCAAAATGAGTTTTAAGATTGTTGTATCAAGAATTGAGAGAAGACGAAGAAGAGTGGAAGAAAGTAGAGTTTAGAAAATATGAAACACTGAATAAAAAGTAAAGAAAGAGAAAGTGAAGAAAAAAAAAAGGAAACGTACTTCTTGCAATCAATAACTTTTTAAGTCTTATATTAATTACATTTGAAGATGCATTATGTTTTTTTTAATGCTATTTTTATAAGTTTCAATGTCTCTTCCTTTAAAAACATTGTCATGGAAATGAAAGTTGAAATAAGTTACCACCTCCAAAATAAAAAATTAATGTTTCCATCCCTTCTAGTATGGAAGTGTAAGTGTTTCCTTTTTGGTGGCGATATGCTCCACTCACAAATGAAGTTGGGTCAGTTAACATCCTCTATC
>JANZXR010000004.1:31238881-31250582 GCA_027575705.1 Erythroxylum echinodendron | reverse complement strand
TTAAGAGTGTTTGGATGCAAAGTTTTTGTGCATGTGCCTAAAGATGAGAGGTCCAAGTTGGATGCCAAGACGAGACAATGCATTTTCATTAGCTATGGCCTTGATGAGTTTGGTTATAGGCTATATGATCCTATTGAGAAGAAACTTGTGAGAAGTCGTAATGTTATCTTCATGGAGGATCAAACCATTGAAGATATTGACAAGGTAGAGAAGCCAGGGCATTCTAATTCTAGTAACCTGATTGATCTTGATCTTATTTTTCAGATTGGTGCTAATGATGATGTCCAGAATCATATTCCTAATCAGTATGTTGATGTTTAAAATGCTGATGGTGATGCAGTTATTGATGAGGTAAATGTTCATGTTCCTGAAATTGTGGATGAGCTGACTGTTCCACTTAAGAGGTCTACTAGACAGCATATTCCTTCTTCCTGTTACTCACCTGAGGATTAGACGTTACTTACTGATCAGGGATAACCTGAATGTTATGAGGAAGCCATTGAAGATGAGCATAAGGATCATTAGATTGAAGCTATGCAAGATAAGATGAAATATTTGCATGAAAATCACACCTATGAGTTGGTAAAGTTGCCTAAGGGCATGAGAGCTTTGAAGAACAAGTGGGTGTTCAGAATCAAAGATGAAAAGCACAGTTTAAAGCCACGGTATAAGGCCAGATTGGTTGTTAAGAGATTTGTACAAAGGAAGGGTATTGACTTTGATGACATCTTTTCTTTTGTTGTAAAAATGTATTATATATGAATAGTTCTTAGTTTTGCTGCTAGTCTTGATATAGAGATTGAGTAGATGGTTGTGAAGACAGCCTTTCTTCATGATGACTTGGAGGAGGAGATTTACATGGAACAACCGGAGAGCTTCAAGGTGAAAGAAAAAGAAGACTTAATGTGAAAACTGAAGAAGAGCTTGTATGGGTCGAAGCAGGCTTCTAGGCAGTGGTATAAGAAGTTTGAATCAGTTATGGGGAAGCAAGGATACAAGAAGACTTCTGGAGATTATTGTGTGTTTGTCCACAGATTTTCTGACGATGATTTTATCATATTGTTACTTTATGTGGATGATATGTTGATTGTGGGCAGGAATGCTTCTAGGATTGCTGACCTAAAGAAGAAGCTAAGTAAGTCTTTTGCTATGAAAGAATTGGGTCATGCCAAGCAAATTTTAGGCATGAGAATTACTCGTTACAAGCATGCCAGGAAGCTATACTTGTCGCAAAATAAGTACATAAAGAAAGTAATCAAAGGTTTAGTATAACTAGGGCTAAACCTGTTGCTAGCCCATTTGCTTCTCATTTCAGGTTGAGTGTCAACCAGTGTCCTTCTATAGAAAAAGAGAAGGAAGAGATGAAGAAAGTTCCATATGCCTCAGTAGTTGGCAGTTTGATGTATGCCATAGTGTGTACCAAGCCAGACATTGCTCATGCATTTGGTACAGTGAGTCGTTTTCTCTCTAATCCAGGTAAAGAGTATTGGAATGTGGTGAAGTGGATTATGAGGTATCTCAAAGGTTTCATAATCAAGTTTGGAGGGAGAGTTATAGCATGGCAATCAAGGTTACAGAAATGTGTTGCTTTATTAACCATAGAAGCTGAGTTTATTGCAGCTACAGAGGCTTGTAAGGAGTTGCTGTGGATGAAAACCTTTCTTCTTGAGCTTGGTTTCAAGTAGGACCGGTATGTGTTGTTTTATGACAACCAGATTGCTATTTATCTTGGTAAGAATGCTAGTTTCCATGCAAGGTTAAAGGACATTGATGTTAGGTATCATTGGATACGAGATGTGATGAATTCCAAGTTGCTAGAGCTAGAGAAGGCTCGTACAGATGATAATGGTGCTGACATGATGACTAAAGCATTGCCGAAGGAGAAGCTTAAGACTTATTGCTTGATGGCTGGTATGGCTAAATCCTCCACTTAGTCGTGAAGGGGAGATTTGTTAGGTTTGGATCACTTCTAAATAGAGTTCAAAGCCTAAGTATAAAAGGGTGTTTTTAACCCTAAATAGGTGTAGGAGGAGAGGTTTAGCAGGAAGAGAAAAGAGAGGGAAAAGAGAAAAAGAGGAGATTTTTCGTTTTTTCACCTATACACCGTATTCTTCTAACCTTCGATAGCATAGTGATTTCTTGTTGGATCGACCTGAAATTTTAACCAGAGATTCTTCTCTCGTTGTTCTTCATTCTGAACGGTGGAGATTGGATTTGGAGGTCTCCAAGGTTCCCTGATCTTCAGTCAAAATTGTTGTTAGATTCTAAGGGTAATATTGTTCTCAACTCTTTGATTCTTTCATCTTGTTGATGATTATTGTTATATTTAAGTTGAGTGGTGACTCTAGTTATATCTATAGGTGAAAAACTCTTTGTAACTTGATTGGTGATAGTGGAGTTTTACTTTACTAGACTAGGTCCCGTGGTTTTTCCTTTCTCACATTGATGGAGGTTTTCCACGTAAAAAGATTGCCTGTGTTTTTTATTTCTTACTGCTTAGTTTCTTGCATTGGTGAGTTTGTTGGCTGCTGGTTTTCTTTTGGTATTGATTGTGGTTGTTCACACAGGGAAACGTTTATTGGGTTTGGTTACTTTGTCTCCGCTGCGTAAGCGACTTCTCCTTTCCTAATAGAAAGAACAACCTTCTGGTAGCTTGAGTGTTAAGATATTTCTACACATGATTTGCAGCTTTTCAATGTGGCAGTCTAGGTTGATATATAAATTAACTAACTCACACCAGAATTTATAATGTTTAGATATTGCAATTTTCCAATCAATCTCCTATATTATTCATGATCTTGGAGATAGTTCGTGCCTTAATATTTCTGGGATGGTTTCAAAGGAAAATTAAATTATAAAGAGTGATCTAATCATAGTTTTGAATTTCGTTCCATACTGGTCAGTATCGGGTGGTATGTACCGTACAGGTCGAAGAACGAAACGAAATCAAAGTTTTATGTACTGGGTGTAAATATTGGTCGATATTGACTTGTTTCATTTGGTACCGGTCGGTATCTATAATATCAGCCATATACCGGCTGGTACTGAAAATTTTGAAAAATATAGGGACTTATTAACAAAATTTTCAAAAAAATTTTAAAACTTTTCCTCTTTCTTTTTTTCAAAATTTTTTAATTAGTTATTTAGTTCAACTTTTATTGTGATTTTTTAATTTTTAATTTTAAAATAAAATAAATGTTTTTATTACTAATAATAATTTTAAATTAAATAAATTTTGAAAATAAATTATTTTAATCTTTTTATATAATATTTATTAATAAAGTATTAATAAAAATATTTTATTTTTAAAATAAATAATTTAAAAATTATTATTTATAAACTAATATTTATTTTATATATTTTTAATTATTAAATCAAATTTTATTTGAAATTTATATATTTGAAATTTAATTATATTTATTAATAATTATTATATTAATTTTATAAATTAATTTAAGATATTTATAATTTTAGTAATAATTAATTTTAATTAATTAAATATAATATATTTAATTGATAATAAATTAAATAATATATGTTTTTGTTTCATATTTCAATTCTACTTGATTGTTTCCTTATTACGAACTCTTGTTGTTAATTATAATAATTTGAGATTTAAGGTTATTTATTGTTCTTTTTATTTGATGGTTTGATGTAATTATTATTTATTATATTATAAAAATTAAAATTGTAATATTTTAAATACTTTGTATTGTTCTTAATTTTATATTTGTAAGATGATGATTATTTTTTATATAAACTGTGGTTATTATTTATATGTGAAATATATGAAAATTATTGTTATTTCATATTAATTGTGATTATTATTTATTATTATAATTTTTAGAGACAGGGTTAAAAGTATACAGTACAATTATACAATATGACAATAAGCTATTTTCTAATTTTTTAAAAAATTCAGGGACTATTTTATAAATTTAAAAAATTACCCAAAATAGTACCTGGTATTAATCAGTACCCATATAGTATTATACCAAAACCAAATCCAGTACCAAATCCAATATGGTATTCACAATATTGGGTCTAAGGCTATACAAAATGTGTTTAAGACGAAGAAAGAGAGTATTTTTCAGGAAATTTTGCAAAAGCCAGCAAATGATTCAAATGTGATGGACAATTAGTGGAGCGTAGGTTAAACGCTCGTACATTGGATCATGATTTTTATGGTCCCGATTGTACAATCTATGTTGACTTATATGGATAATGTGAAAGACCTCTGGGATGATTTGAAAGAGTAGTTTTTGTGGAACGAAATTCTCCGTAATCACTAGTCGATACAGAAGATTTGATTCCAATTTTTGTAGGTAATAGCGTAAGAGCGTATTAGTTGAAGGAGGCCACTAAAAGTTATAAATAGTAAGGAAGTAGTGTGGCTGTTGACTTTGGATGCTTGAAGGTGATATGGTAGGAATTTATAGGTCACGTGAAGGTACCTAAATGATGTTACGAAAGATGCAAGTGCAACCTTGCCTAACAATATCTTGATGAGAGAGAAAAAAAGTGGTATGATTTTCTCATGACTCTTAATGCAACGTTCTATGGTCAGATATGAACCAGCATATTAAGTACGGAGCCTCTTCCATCTCTTAGTTAAAACCTATGGCTTCGTCATTCAGGAGGAAAGGCACAAGCTAGTGTCATGTGTAATAGAGGACCGAATTGAGGCAGTCAGATTTGTAGTTCAAAAGCACATCAAATCTTTTGTTCCAATTATGGTATTCTATGTTTCATTAAATCTCATCCATACATTTTTGTAGGGTCCACGTAAATATGTGGATGAGAGTTAATGAAACATAATAGGAACATCATAATAAGAACAGAAAATCTGACCACGTTCAAGAGCCCAATAAACCACAAAGTATTGGAGAAAACAAAAAGGAGGTTTGTTAACAAATTGTAAGAAGTCGAGGCATGAGATAAAAGCTTATTACAGAATCATTGGCTATCTATAATGGTGGTCAGTTGGGCGAGGTGGAGTTCATGTCAAAGGTGGGAATAATGGTGGAAGGGGAGTTATAGGGTTAGGATATCGTGTTGCTACTGTGGTAAATGCTGCATAGGGTGTTGGAAGTGTTGGGTCAGACAAAAACCTTGCAACTCATATCATAAGTTCAATTCATCGAAGCTCTCGGATGAACTATCGAGTACCTTTGTGTCGATAATTAATGTGCGCAAAGGCTTTGCTTTTTCTTCTACCAAAAAATTGATTGATAAGAATATTTTTACGTGTTGGTTGTTAAATACAATAACATCTCAGCATATGACAAGAAGAACTATAATGGCATCTCCCATTGGCTTACCAAATGGGGAACTGACGACAGTGGTGTAAAAGGGCTCAGTGGACTTGGAAGGAGGAGTTATACTACGCCATATTTTATATGTTCCAAAATTAAACTACAATTTAATTTCTAACACTCACTTAATTGAAGATATAAAATGTTGTAACAATTATTGATAAATTTTGTGTGATATAGGATCACACTTTGAGGACCCTAATTGGTGTGGGTGAGTAGCATGACAAGGTTTACTACTTTTTTGGTGTTGTGATGCGGCGTGCAAGTACGAATCGAGTTGAAGCAATGGATTCTTACACACTTTGACACTTACGTATAAGTCATCCCTTTTCTTAAAATTTTAAACTATTGCCTGGAGTTACTTATAATAGTTGTGGTGGAGAGAATAAAATATGTGACATTTTTTAAAGGCCAAGCAAACTTGTAAAGCTTTTCCCTTAAGTAATAATAGATCTATTGCAACTTTTGAATTAGTACATTGTGATGTCTAGGGTGCTTATAGAGTGCCAGTTTTATATGGGCATATTATTTTTACTATGGTCGATGATTTTTTAAGAGTTATGTGAGTTTATTTAATGGAAGATAAAGCAAAGGTTTCTGAAATTGTTAAAATTTTATGTGCTATATCCAAACTCAGTTCAATTGCAAAGTGAAAATAATGAGAGATAATAGAATAAAATTTCACCCTCTTAATAAATATTTTGTTGAGAATGGGATTTTGTTGAAGACTTCATGTATTAGAACTGCATAAGGAAATGATAGGGTAGAAAGGAAACATCATCATATACTTATTGTTGGATATGCATAACATTTTCTAGCTTGCTTACTTACAAGTTTTAGGGAAAATTTATCTTAACTACAAGTTATTTAATAAATAGAACTCCTTTTAGCTTGAATATTGTAAATTCACATTATGAAGTCTTATATGATAAACCCCACTGTACACACATTAAGAACATTTGGGTGTTTTTATTATGCACATTATCGGGGATGTGATCAATGCAAGTTTGGGCCTCAGAGTAGAAGGTGTGTCTTTGTAGGCTATCCATATACTCAAAAAGGGTAGAGGTTGTATGATAGAAATATAGAAGAATACTTTGTATCTCGTGATGTGGAGAGTTAGTTTCCTTTTGCCTAAATAGATAACAATGAGACATTTGAGTGGTCAGGCCTCACCTCAAGATCTTTTTCACAATATTTATATGAATGGGACTTAGCTACGAGGTCTTAAATGTCTATTGGAAATGTTGATTGTGCACTAGAAAGCCCTAGTTAGCGAGTATATAGTGGTCACGATGAATAGAGGAGTGAACAAGATGAAGATAGAGGGAATCTGTAAGATGGAGTGTTATATGCTGACAGTGTTGGCTATAATACACACGATCATGAAGTAGGTGATGAAACAATGAATGAGGTCTTGGTTATTGAGGATGGGACAACAGTGCCATAATTACTTGATCATATGCACCGCATTAAACAACCTTCTACTCAACTCAGATGTTATGTCATTAATATAGTATATTGTCTAGACCCCTCATCTCATCCTCACCTTTTGTATCCTGAGATACGTTATATCATATTACACATTATGTGAAATGCGATCTTTTTTTTGCCAAACTAAAATTTTTCCTTGTAGTCGTTACTACTAAGGTAGAGCCCATTAAATATGTTGACATTGTACGGGACCCAAAGTAGGGTGAAGCCCATATAATGTGAAATATATGCTTTACAGAAAAATGAGACTTTGGTGAATGAGAAATATACTCCCTGAAAAAGAACATTGATTGTAAATGGGTATATAAAATCAAATATAATTCATATGGTTCTATTGACTATTTTAAAGCTCGTTTAGTGATTCTTAGTAACACTCAAGTAGAGGGTATTAACCATAACAACACTTTTACTCTTGTTGCTAAGATAGTTACAATATATACTCTTTTATTCGTAACAATTACTAGAAATTGAGAAGTGCACCAAATGGATGTTCATAACACTTTTCTATATAGATATCTCGACGAAGAAGTGTACACGACTTTATCTGTCCCTGATTTTTTAGCTTCTTATCTAGGGAAGTTATATCGCTTATGTAAGTTTTTGTATGGGCTTCCTTCAACCTTCTTATAACTGGTTTTTAAAGTTGGATGGCACACTTAAGAGTTTTGGGTTTTTTCAATCTTATGCTGACTATATATTATTTACATTTCAGTGAGATTATATGATTTTATACATGCTTGTATATGTTGACGATCTTATTGTGGTGAGCACCAATTTTGATTTTCTAGTTCATATCAATTCTTATCTCAATCGGGGCTTTCACATAAACGATCTTGGCATATTGAAATATTTACTAGGCATTTGGTTTGAGCACGGGATTTGCTATGGATATGGGTATAATAGTAGAAGGAGATCGGGATGGGTATGAAAAATAAAAAAATGATGTTTGGTTTGTAACTTGGGTTTCTGTATTAATACCAATAATGTTGTTTGGTTTGTTGCATTAATGGGAATGAAAGATAATACCATTTTTACCCTCAATAAAAATGAAAATAATTCATATGTTTATTAGGGCTATCTCCATATGTTTAACTTACAGTAAAAAAAATTAATCAGTTTTATCAAGGAATTTTATCGCAATTTTCGAGCATTAGATGAGCTATATGATCATTTGTCAACAGAGCTGCATAATGCCAACAATACAATTGCAACTATATTTCCATATCATATTCAAAATGGAATATAAAACATAAAACAACATCAAAAAAACTTAAAACAGAAAGCATCAAAACATAAAGCAAGATTTCTCATAGTACCTAAAACATAAAGCATCAAAACAACATCAAAATAATCTTAAGACATAAAGCCTTCACATGTCAACGGGAAGGTTGAGGAACACATCAATCTTGTCTTTATTTGAGTTGAAAATGTTAGCTGTTTTAAAGACATCACCATTTGGAAGGCCAATTTTCATTAACTCTTTAACCACGTCTTTCATTCTTTCCGAAGCAGCTTTGTCACGTAAATTTTCATCTGCAATAGCATTTGCCATGGTTGCGAAATTGCTATTAAAGCCAGAATTGATTTCTTACTGTTGTGCCCTGACATCTAAGGAAACTGAAATAGACGACATTTTCTTCCCGCTACATTCCCTCCACTGCTGCTTGGTGGTTGTTTATGCTTTGAACTTACATTTCTCACATTTGTGTTGCTTGCATAAGTTGGAGTTGCTTGCGAATACGAACAATTAACAGCTAACTTAAAGGTAGCTGTTAAGTTAACGTATATGAGTGCTCAAAGAATGAGCAATAATATTGTATGCATATAGACAGGGATATATTCCTAGTTAATCACAACATTATTGTATACATTCAATTTTAATTATTCAGAATGGGCAATAATATCTATTTATCTACCTCTTCCAAGAATTTTAGAAACTAATTATTGTTAATTCATGCCCAAAAAATAGTTATAAGATCACGCTAATTCTATTTATTTCATAGATGTGCAAAATTAATTTCACAAGAGAGGTTGCTTTGGCAATATGTTGCTTCAATTAATTTAATTTCAAATGCTATATATTTCTATAAAATACCAAAATTTGAAATGAATACCAAAATTTTTCATAAGCTGTATAAAAGCATCATAGCTCTAATTTCTTGATGCTATAATACTGACAATCCTGTCAGCCCAAATTAAGAATTGGGTCAAAATTTTACAAATCAAACCAGAAATTATAAATTTTGAACCCAAAACTCATCCCTTATAATATTAATCCGTAACATGCATACTAACAAGTATGATTTTAAAACTTTCTAAGATCTAAAGCTTTAGAATTTTTTTTATTTTTATCTAAATCCAAAAGCATGCAACGTATGTAAAGCTTTAAAACATGTTTCTGTTTTATAGATGTTAAATAATAACACCAAATAAATTCAAGAATTTCTTTATACAATTGTTAAATTGTAAAACTAAATAAAAGTAATTCTTCTCTTTATCCAAAGGTTAAAGCTTTATCAAAACAAAAAAGGCATGATTTTTATGATGAAACAGGCGTTGGATAAAGATGAAGGGCTTGCGTCTTTATATGAAGGTTAAAAACTGTAAAAAGTGCTTCTGTTTCGTCATTCTTGAAAGTCATTAAGAGCTTTACAAAACAAATAAACAAACACCAACGTAGAAGACGATTCGCTATGTGTTTTTCCTTTTTTTTTAAAGAGTTAAAACCATAAATGAAAATCAAATTAAATCACAAAACAATAATTATAAGGGGAAAAAAGGAGCAGATTAGTTTTATGATTCTTGTTCAATCTATAACTATATGCACTTTTACATCATCAAACTATATAGCAAATTGGTTATTCTCTTGATTAAATCATAAAACGAGAATATATAAGAAAAAAAAGGAGCAAAAGCCCCATTTACAATGAGATGAAACTAGGTTCTATCCAGTTCATTTAACATTAAATTAAAACGAGGGATTTCAGAAAATATACTTGGAGGCACAGAACAAAAAATTCCTTCATTGATGAGATGTGATAAGGCAAAATGGGAGATCGTAAGGAATTGAGAGGCGATAAGGAAGTAAAGAGGATGGTAGGACAAAGGCTGGGATAAAAGAGTAAAAAATAAACGTGATAAAAACTTAGATTGGAATGAAAACTCGATACCCACCCCTTTGGTGGGTTTAGTAGATTACCAAATTTAATAGAATAAATCCATTCTCCTAGTATTGAAAACCCCAAAGCAAACATTGTTTTTTTTACAATTATTCCATTCTTTTGTTCTCAAACCCTCAAACCAAACGCCCCCTTAATTGGTATTAAAGAGGCATAGAGTCCTTGGGGCATTTTATGTGTCAATATAAGTATGCCCTTGATTTAATAATAGAGATTGGTTATTAGGCATTAAACATGTAGGCTTCCCACTCGAGCAAAATCATAAACTAGCATTGGCTTCTAAAAAATTATTGACTAATTCGGAGCGTTATTGTTTCTTAGTAGGACAACTTAATTATCTCACTATTATGAGACTTGAACTAAGTTATTGCTTGCATATCTTAGCTTAGCTCATGCAAGAACCATGACAACATTTGGTAATAGCTTTATGGGTGGTTTGATATTTGAAAGGATATCCCAAAAAATGTATCTTATTACATGTTGATTATGATCTCCAACTATAAGCTCATTGTGATTCAAATTGGGCTACTTGTCCTTTAATTAAAAGATCATTGATTGGGTATTTCGTATTGCTTGGGAATTCACTTATTTCTTATAAAACAAAGAAACAATAAATAGTTTCTCGATCTTTTGCTTAAGCGAAATGTAAATCTATTGTTACCACTACTTGTGAGTTAACGTGGATTAGGGCTCCAATTTGGTCTATGGGGGTACACCAGTCTCAGGCAATGAGATTATATTATGATAGCAAGGCCACCCTATATATTGCATTCAATCTAGTGTTCACGAGAGCACCAAGCATATTAAAGTCGACTGTCATTATGATCGGGAAAAGATTTAAATTGGACACATTGTCACATAATATGTTTGATCATATAATTGTTTAGTCGATATCTTGATTAAAGCATTGGGAAAATAGTAATTTGAGTATCTTCTCTACAAGTTGGGCATTCAAAATCTTTATGCTCCAACTTGAGGGAGAGTATTGAGCCATACTATGTATATTACATTTTTGTATTTGTATTTGTGTATATCCCGATATGCTTAGGAGTCAGTTTCTATATAATCACGTTAGCTTGATTTTTGGAGACAACTAGCATGATATTAGGAGATGTTATGTGACTAGCTTAATCCTGGAAGGATGTATATGTTGTGTATATATGAGTAAGACGTAAGACATGGGGATGAATATTTAGAGCTTTCACTTACAAAGGCATCACTTGATGCTTGATTTAAACCATATAACGAACGTTTAAGTGAGCATAAGTGACCCTCAATAGTCTTTGTGTATCCTTCTAATGGCTTTATAAACACTTCTTCTTTTAAAACCCATTTTGTAACATCCCGTTACTTGACTTAAGATTAAAATAGTGCTTATTAGAGGTTAATAAGAAATTAGGAAGCGTAATTTATGCTCATGCATCATTGTATATTCACACATATGTGAATATTTATTTTAATACAAAAAAATGTACATGCATTCATTGACATTTTTTTGGTATAATTGATTTATAAATATGATTAAAATGTGAATTGTGAGTTATTTGCGTTAAAAATTTATTTAGAGACCATTAGTATTATTTCGAAATTTTTGGTGAATTTAAAAAAATTCTGGAAAAAAATAGAGTATTTTTGAATTTAAAAACAAGTAGAAATATGGACCAATTATGTTGTGACATGTAAGATGCTTAATTAGTTAATGACAAATGGCAT
>JANZXR010000004.1:31197280-31228921 GCA_027575705.1 Erythroxylum echinodendron | reverse complement strand
GTAAAATTATCATCTGTGATGACGTCAGAACACAGAGGACACATCATCACATAGACGATAGAACATAGAGGAAGGGATGCAGAAGAATAAAGGAGTATCGTTTGTGATGACGTCAGAACACAGAGGACACGTCATCACATAGACGATAAAGCATAAAAGGGAAGGATGAAAAGAATGAAGAAGTAATATCAGATGAAGAGTATAAGAGAGTAAAACATAGAGGATAGAACATAGAGGATAGAATCGTCTATGTTACTATACAAAGATGAATGGACTTCGTCTGTGTTACTGATAGCGCTATTGTTTGTGTTACTGTACACAGACGAATGAAAACAAAGAGGACACGTATCGTCTGTGTTACTGTACGCAGGTGAATTAAAACAAAGAAGACACGTATCGTCTGTATTACTGTACACAGACGAATTAAAACAAAGAGGACACGTATCATCTGTGTTATTATTCACAGATGCGGTAGAACACAGAAGACACGTAACGTCTGTGTTACTGTTCACAGACGAATCCGAACGTAGAGACTCATATCCTCTATATCACTGCTCACAGACTTCAGACAATAGATTCTCGGTCAATAGAGGGTCAACCCAGAAGATAAAAGTCAACCACAGAGGATAGAACACAGGGAATAGATTAAAGACTAAGGATTATAAGAAGGAGTTAAGAAGTACTAGAGTGAAGTGAATCTTCTGTGTTCCCGTTCACCTTGTATTTTCTGTCCCGATGTTAAACCCTCAGGAGTTAGAATTGAACTTCCAGGTCTTCATAGAAGTTATAGAGCTTGAAACCATATTTCTAACCATATAAAGAACACCTCAAACCGATTCCCCTAGAGAAAGATATGATGCTTGAAAGATATCGTTTGTGTGTCCCAGACTTCATCTGTGACACTGTTCACGCTATCGTCTGGGTCACTGTTTACACGTATCTTCTATCCCAATTTTGAACCATTAGGAGACAAAGTTGGTCTTCGAGGTCTTCATGAAAGTTGTAGTTCTTGCAATTCTCTTTCAACTAGCCAAAGAAACCCTGAGTTGTACGTCTATCGTAAAAGTTATGCTCACCACCCTGAATCACGATAATGGATAAGGTGTACCCTTTCGAAGAATAACTCACGTTTTAGGATACGCTGCATGCGAGTTGGACTTCGATAACGGGATCTAACATCATATATCACACTTTTACTCCAATATAGGAAAATTCGGCATTTCAATCAATCAAACATACTTGATATAAATGTATATGAAATGCTCATGAGACATTTTCCATTTATTACGTTGTTGTGATCGAATGCCTGAATAGTGGGCTCATTAATAACTATCCCTTATCCGCTTGGAAGATACAGGGCTCATTATACATAGTGAGCCTTAGGCTCTTAATCACTGTTTGAGCTAGAGGCTCTTTTCACTCGTTGAGCTTTAAGTTATGATCAGTGGCTATTCTGGTCACAACTGCCATTATCTGATTGTCCATTCATGAATGGAATGCATATACCACAATCAGTCACATTATAAGGCACTTAGGTCTTTACATTCACATTCAAGCAGCACTTCAATATACATTCTACATTCACAATCATCAGACCTTCTTTCCAGAATCAACAATCAAACGCATTCATTTATCATTCAAAGCATAATTTAAGCAAACAATCATTGAGAGAAACCATCTAGGTTACTCACAGATTGCTTCCGAAGCTATTGCCTCGAAGTTTCGGCAATGTCGAGATGTTGATGTTCCAATTGCTCCTTTATAACAAACAATATGCACATATCACAATTTAGCACAATTATAAATATTCATTTATGCACATGTATATATGTAAAATATGTACAATGCATGTTCATAATAATCCCAGGTATCTTTCCATTATTCACATCACACTATCATACATATTTCCAACGCACATAAGTATCATTTATACTTATGGTTTATACCTCAATAAAACCATAAAAATCAAAATTCATAACTCATTTCTTCAATTTAGATTTTTCCTAAGACACACATTCGGGTCAACTTTCCAAGTTCTTTGTGACCTCGAAAATGAAGTCATTTGAGGATACTTTCTTCTAGAAAATTGTTCTTCTATCTCTTAAGTTTCTAATGACGTTAAGATCATCCATGGTTCAGTATCCTATGAGTTATACTTAAAATATCACAGACTGTGTATAATTGAACGTTTGGCTAGTTAATGATCATACCCTCAATTTATAAAACTCATAACTTTCAACTCAGATATCTAAAAATTACAAACTTAATACCAATTGAAAGATAAGAGAATGAAATACAACTTTTATGAAGAACCTTTGTCTGATTCAGATTATATTCATTCAGTTTTTATGAAAACATCAAGACAAAATTTCTATCTCGGGTAGTACTATAACCTCAATCCAGACTCAATTTCTCACCAAAATTTGAAAGTCTTAAAGACAGAATTAAATGTAGACTTCTTCAAAAAAGTTGTAGAATTATTTCTCTAGTTTAATTTGAATTAAGAATCACCTCATTTGGACATCTAAATCTTAATATATCATCAAAAAAACCAACATATGTTCAAAAGGCATCTCCTGCATATCACCTTCGGAGTCGCGATCTCGACGCGTTGCAATTTTGGGATACAGAGAAGATTCTAGCTACTGAGAGACCGTACAAGAAGCTTAATTCTTGTAATTTTATGAAGAAGATATGGCTCAAAGTTCAGTCAACTGGACTGAAGGATTTAGTTAGATCTTTTGTATTTCCTTTTTCATGTAGTATATTGTGTATTAGGATACGATGATGTACATATACAGATTTTTGAAAAGCTACAATGTATATACATTCAGTATTTATGAAATGAAAAGAGGAAATTCGTTTAAAAAAATTTTGGTTACTTTCTTGTATAATAGTAGATGCTATGATTCAGCAGGATAAATTATCATGTGATAAAGTGAAAGTGAGGTTGTAACACGTCGTTGTTATAGGGTATGCATTGGAATGTCATATAAGTGTTTCGGTCTGTACCTTATAGTAGTGGGGGTGTTACAACTAATCTCAGGAGACTTTTCAGAAGACATATCAAACTCCCACTTCAAGTATACTGATTCTATTAGTCCACTAAATATGGCAAGGTGAAGGAGCTGATGACCTTGAAAACCTGATGGACTTTATGTTGGGCCTAAGTCCCTCCTATATGGAGTGACTTATTTATTTGTGGGCTATTTATTTAAGTGTTTATGGGCCTAACTTTGTGGCTCTACTTATTTATTTTTAAGGAGGTATAAAAGGTTCAATTTTATGGTTTATTTGTGTGAGAGAATCTGAAAATTGGAAGAGAAAACAAGAGACAACCGTGGGTCACATTGTGGGGCTGTCAGCTTGGTTTTTCATTGCACAGTTTTGATCAACCTAACGATTGGAGGGTCAAATGTAGTCCGATTTGGCTTAAATTTGGTCAGATTGTTTGGGACATCTTGATCTTCATTTTTCAATGGTTAGATTGTCAATTGGTGCTCTATATTGTGAGATACAACCACTGCAACCAGCCCCTATTTTTCTTGATAGTTTTGGTGACAATTTCTTGATCTCTTCTTGTATTTCTTGGTTTTGAGCAAACTTTGTTGGTGGGTTGTGTACTCTTGAATTGTTGATGTGGATTAGGGTTTGTGTAACCCTCTATTTTGATTATAGTGGAATATTTTGTAGACTTTGAGTCCTGTGGTTTTTTCTCTTCACTTTGGAGAGGTTTCCCACGTAAAATTATCGATGTTCTTTGTTTGTTTGCCCTTATTTGATTTGATTTCCTTACTGCCTATATATATCTTGTTGAGAAAGTTGGTGTTGTTGAAATTAAAGTTGCGAATGCCATACCAGACTTGGTACCGAATTGGGTTCTAGTATAGTACTACACCGGTATTGGCCAATATCTGGTACCGTTTCGTGTAATTTTTTAAATTTATGAAATAGTCCCCGAAATTTTTTAAAATTTGGAAAATAGTCCATTAGTATATTATACAGTTATACTGTATACTTTACAAGTTTACATCAACTCTGTTTCAAAAAATCATAATAATAAATAATAATAACAATTAATATGAAACAACAATAATTTTTAAATATTTCACATATACATAATAGCCACAATTAATATAAAAAAGACAATCATCATAATACAAAAATAAAATTAAGAATAACACAAAGTATTTAAAATATTGCAATAATATAATTTCATCATTTTAATAAATAATAATTACATCATTCAAAAAAGAACAATAAATATTTTTAATCATTAGTATATTGTACTGTATACTTATACTTTTACATCAACCTTGTCTTCAAAAATCATAATAATAAAAATTTAACATAACAAAAGCTTATTTATTTTTATTAAAATTAATTTTCATATATTTCACATATAAATAATAATTACAATTAATATAAAAATCATTTATTCATCCTAAAACTATAAATAACTTAATTTAATTTATAAAATTAATTTAATAATATTATTAAAAATATATAAAATAAATATTAGTTTATAGATAATAATTTTAAATTATTTATTTTAAAAATAAAATATTTTTATTAATACTTTATTAAATAAATTTTATATAAAATATTTATATAATTTAAATAAAATAATTAATTGAAAAACTTTGAAAAAAGAGGGGGGAAGGATTGGTGGGAAGAAGGGAGGAAGAGCTTAAAAATTTTACAAAAAGGTCCCCTTATTTTTTAAAATTTTTGGTACTAATCAGTATTTAACTGATATTTTGAATACTGTCCGGTACTATCCAAAATCGGCCGATGTTTACTGGTATTTAAATTCGATACAATCGACCCTCTGTTTCGTAGCAGTTTTAGTCCGGTACGGTACATATTGGTAGGTACCGGTCGGTATGAAACGGTATCCTAAATAGGGATGTCAATGGGTCGGGTTAGGCTAGGCTCGGGCCGCCCTCGGCCAGGACCAACCCGGCCTCAGTGACGCCAGGCCCAGGCAGGGTCGTGGCCAGCATAGGCAGAGATGGGCCGGCCCGCGATGCGGCCCGTGGTCGGCTTGTCTAAATTTTTTTAATAAATGACGCCGTTTTGTCCAAAATGGCCAGGCTGCATGACGGGTCGAGCCGGCTCGTAGCTCGCGCGGGCCGACTATGGTCAACCCGTGGCCTGATCTTGGTAGACCATGGTCTGCCAATGGCCCGCCAATGGTCAGCCAAACCCAGGTCAAAAATGGGCCGGGCCGGAATTGACATCTATAATCCTAAATAGTGATCATAATACAAATATACAAATAAGAATAATAAAAAGTATTTAAAATATTACAATAATACAATTTCATCATTTTAATAATAATAATTACATCAAAACATCCAAAAAAAAAAGAACAATAAATATCCTTAATTAATCATGACGAGGAAACAATCAAGTTGAAGTTAAACCTGAAACAAAAACATTTACAATTACATTACATATATAGAATTTAACATAAATTGATAAACATCAAATATAAGTAAAATTAAAAGAAGAGAAAAAAATAACCTGTAACGAAATTCAATTGTTAATGAGAGGATACCCGCTACAACTGCACTGACCTCAGTTATCATTTCGTACAAAATTCTCATTATTGAGAGGAGCTTCATCATCATTATCATTCAAATTTAATGTACCAAATGACATGTCAATGCTTTCTCATTCAAGACTATCTTATAATTCATTGATATCTACCAAATTTGGTTCTTCAGAAACCCAATCTACCAAAAGATCAATATTATCAATAGAAATTGAATCAGTTGAATTACTTATACTATTAAACTCTTAGTAAATAATAAAATCTAATTATTAGAAAATTATAAGAAATTATATTGAAAATAATAATGATAATAACATACCTTTCCCGAAGCTTTAAATTGTAACGAATAAAAACCAAGTCATTCAACCTCTTATACTCCAATTTATTCCTTTTTTGGAGTGGATAAATTCAAATTACTCCAATTTCATTCACAGCCTGTTGCACTCACACATAGACTTAAAATCCGAATTGCAAATCCTTTCAATTCTGAAACACCATTTTCGAATTGATCTCACCAAGAAACTATAAGTTATAAGATAACAAAAGTAGCGTTATAAACAAATTAAAGTGATAATTAATTTTCAACAAATAAGAAAAAGGAAATAACTAATACATAGAGAAAGTTTTCCTCTTTGTCGAATAGCAATCAGCATTCCAAAATCCTCATAAGACAATTTATAAAGCTCTATTTAATGTTAACAATTGTTGAAATAGTTAAAAGCATTCCTCTATTAAATTCAGCTTGCTTACTAAGATCCAGTCTAAAATAAACACTATGATTCAAAAATGCCCTAGCTACAAACAACGAAAAAGAAAGTTGTCTTTCCCTTCTCTCATTAACGATTGAAAGATATGGTGTGTATAAAGAAGGCCTATGTTTCATATTAGCCTTGATTGCTTCCGCTGCTCTCTCCATGGCATTAAAAATATAACCCATTGTTGGCTTTTCTTCACTATCAACCAAGCGAAGCACCCTCACCAAAGGCTTACAAACTCGGATAACAAATTGAAATTGAGACCAAAATTTTCTATCTTCCATTATAATATTACAAACCTCCACTCCAGCATTAGACCTAGCATGCTGAGATGTAATCTATTTATCACTTGTAAACATTTATCTTCATTCTTTCTTCATCGAAACAAAAACTGAAGTGATAAGAAATTTGCTGCAAATCTTGTCACAGTAAGACGACACAAATTCTTACCATTAGTAAATTCCTTTCTCATCATATTCAATACCCATGCACAATTACGAATGAACTTTGTCACCTTTTTAGCTTTTTGCAAAGTCTCATCAATAACAGGAACATACCTAGGATCTCCTATATTCTCCAGCATTAGGTCAATACAATGTGCAACACAAAGAGTCCAAAAAAAGAATTATACGTATTCTGTAACCTTTTTCTTGCCGGTTTATAAGCAGAATCATTGTCAGTAATAAACTGAACAATATTTTCTAACCCTACTTCATTCACAACTTCATCAAATAACCCAAGCAAAGTCTCAGTATTTCTAATAAGGTCAGATACATCAATAGATTTTAAAAACATAAAGTCATTTGTAGAATAAACCAAAAATTTATAATAGGCTCTTGTCTCCTATTTGTCCAACCATCACACATGAGTGAACATCTATAAGTACCCCAATTAACACTTCTTTCAGCCAAATAACTTCTAATTTCTGAAACAGAACAACTCAAAATTTTACCTCTTAAGTCATCAATCGAAGGACCTTTGTATCCCGGACCATAAGAGGTTATTACATCCATCATATGTTGATAATAATAAAATTGATAAGCATTATATGATGAACCTGTATCATACCACCATCTAATTACTGTCATATCGACATTGTAAGCCACATCTTTTGATTGGATTGCATTACGAATTGAAGGTTGGGCTCCAACAGTTGTTCGTGGTGCAAAGAAACTAGTCACATGCCTTCTTCTCTTCCTCACATCAAGTTCAAGTACTTCTTCTTGGGTCTGAGATGGAACACTGTCAGTATCACTACCACCTTCAACATTTCCATAATCACCAAAGACACTAGAAAACTAACTTCTACTATTAATTTCAAAATTCAACCTTTTCCTTCTATCTTTCTCATGTTAAAATTCTTCAAGCAATGTTTTCATTTACTACTTTACATCATGAGTTACTTTTTTACAGGTTCTCCATCTCCTTTAACCCCAGCTAAATGCTTATTTAATCGGCTGATTCATCTACCTTTCAAATGCTTGTTACAAAACAAACAAATTGTATGATTCTTCATATACTTAGGACTAAAGACGAGAGGCGTTGGGGGGGAGGTGGTGATATTGGGTTTTTTTTTTTCAGATTAGTCCTCAAAAATTGGAGAATCAAGGTACCAACCCAGTATATTCCGGTATTGTGATTACCGGCCGGTATCAGAGAAAAATACCTAGTACCGATCGGTACTTGCAGTCGATACTATCAACCCCGATATCGTTCCGTTTTTCAGCCGATATGGTACTGCCTGAAAACAAAAATGGATATGTTCTATGACATTGCGTTTGGTTGATGTCTCCGTGGATGGAGACAGATAACAAAACACAAAAATTCTGTGTCTAGCAGTGTTTAGTTGCTGACACTATCCATTTTTGTTCCGTCTCCAGTTCACGAAAACACAAATTTTTTGTTCCTTCCAAAACCGTGACACAACTTTCTTGTGCCTGTCACAGAAACAAAACATGCAGGCTATTGGACAAAAATACCCCCATATTATTTCTAATATTCCACATATGCCTAAGTGTATAAATAACAAAAAAAGACATTCTTAATAAAATATAAGACTTGAATGTATCTTTAACTTGTTATGTAAATAATTCCATAAATGCTTAAATATTTTGTTAAATTACTATGTACTAAAATTTCTAACTTGTAGGATTTTTTTATTCAATAACTCATTTCATTAAATTTTTAGGTTTCTCATTTTATCTCATTGTAATTAAAAAATACAAATACAATTAAAAAATATTGATACAATTATAAAAATATTTACATAATTCATTTTATTGTTAACTTGTACAAATTTTTTGCTATTTAATTGCTCAATACCTCCATTTTTAGGTTCCTCATTTTTTTAATTCCTTATTTATAGATATAATTAAAAAAATACTAATACAAATAATTCGTTTTAAAATAATCAATGAATTACGTATTTTCAGTCATATTATACTGCAGGGGTACTTTAATTATTGACACTGTTTTCTATGTTATGTCAATTGCAAGCAAACACATTTTTGTTCTCGAGACACACAGTTTTATCTGTTTTATCTATTACAACTAAATACCTCACTGTCTTCAAATTTTGTTTTGTTCTGTCTCTAAATTTTTGTTTTATTCTGTCTCAGTATATAGATCACAGTAACCAGTGTTTTAAAAACCGGACCGAACCGGTCGGTTAGACCGGTAAACCAGAGCATGAAACGGTCCTGTTTAATCCTTATTTTTTGGAGTGATTGACCTGTTCATTTTGCGGTCGGACCGGTAAAAACAGCTGAACCGGTGAAAGAAAAAACTGGCCGGTTCATTTAAAATGAAAAGTTTTTCTTTAAAAATCAAAACTTTTACAACTATGGTGAATGAATATTAAGATTACTAATTTTTTTATATCTTTTTGATGAAATATGACTAGTAAATTTTGTTATCTTATTTTGTGTTGTGTTGGTGAACTTATAAAAAAAGACTTGTCTGTTTTAAAGTTTGAAGGTTTAAGTTAGATAAATAATTAAAAAGTATGTTTAAAGATTATCTTATATATATAATATATAAAATAAAATTTTATATATTTATTAGTCACCGGTTTGATCACGGTTAAATTTCGATTGAATCATTAACCTTTGAATTAGTTACTTCTCCGGTTTAATCACCGATTCGGTGTTTAAAACATTGACAGTAACCATAGGCAGCATAACATATGTCTCCGTGTAAAGTAACTTTGATTTTATCTTCGAAACTGCAGGTATTGTTTGTAGAGAATAAATTGCTCCACATCCCAAAAGAGCTCGATCGACTTTGTTTTCTTATTAAGGCCCACTAATCATGAAAACGTTGAGAGGAGTTAAAAGTTCAATGAATGTGTTCCAGGTGACTCGGAAAACAAAAATGTATGTCTCCATCTCCATGTGAAGTGACTTTGGTCTTGAGGCTCGTAGTTATATCTTAGAAGCTGCAGGGTATTGTTTGTGGAGAATAATTTTAGAAGACTACACACGTGAGGTTAAGAAAAAGTGTGGCTTGATACATTGAATCGCCGACGGCTATACAGTGCTTGTGAGAAGAGAGAGACTATACTGTTATCACGAGACCACCTCACAGTCTCGGAGAATATGGATTCGGCCATTTGGACTATTAAGAGTCTCGTGAGACCTTTTCTGTTCGTTACATCGGAAAACAGGTCTCATGAGAGAGACCATAGCTTTGATGGTAGCCCTTGGTTTAGTTAATTAGTTTGATATTATCACTTTAGAATATCATATACAACCATATTTGATATTTGATATTATGGAAAAAACGGTAAAACAAAATATCTAAGGTATGTAATGTTCAACCAATATTAGATTATAGTTAAAGATCGAATAAAATTAAATAATTTGAAATATAATTGAAAGAGATTATTCGTATTCATAAAAAATTTGAAGTTTAATTGAATAAAAAAAATTAATCGGTTTATTTTAATTTATAAAATCTTATTAATTAATAAAAATTAATTAATTAATCAATTTTTAACCACAAGAGTTATTAGAATAAATCCAACGTTTCGCAGTTTTATTTTTAATTTTATTATAAATTTTAAGTAAATAATTTTAATTTTTAAAATTAATAAAAAGAGAATCAAACTCTTTAAAACTGACAAACTCGTGACAAGTAGGTGTGGCCTAATTAGTTTCAACTCTTTACTTAAGGCTTTCCTTTGTAGAAAGTCTTGAGTTCGAGTTACCACAAAAAAGAGGAGAAGAGGAATTTTTCCTGTTGATGATTCTCTATCCTTCTTTCAAGTCACCACAAAGGGAGGAAGAGGGGAAATTTTCCCTATTTATGATTCTCTAGCTTTTTGAGCATGCTCTTTAGTCGGATCAATTGTGCAAATCTCACTTTCAGCGGCAGTGTGAGAATTGGAACTATTAAAAACTTAGGATTGATGAGAACCTAATGCTGAGCAGAGACAATGATTAATCAGCAGTCGATCAGTATGTAACGACTCTTTGTACGCAGTAGTGTACAGGCTACGTAAAAAATTGAAAGACATTAAGATTCTAGATTTATCTCTTTTAAGAGTTTTTGAAATGGATCTTAGGAACTTAGGATTATTCGGACAAAATTGATATACTTAATTTATATGAAAAAAAAGACTCGTGCATCTTGAAGAAAGCTCGGATTTTACTATTCTATTAAGTGATATTAGCAGAAACGTTATAAACGCTCAATTTCCAAAAAAAACCCTTGATGATATAAATTCATATTTTGTGTTTTTTAACTTTTCACTCTTTATTTTAACCAAAGCTTTCCCTGGAAAATTGAGCTTTCTTTCCGGGAAAATCCTTAATAAAAAGAATCGGTGAACTTTCTCCAAAGAAAGAAGAGAGACAACGAAATAGAAATTCAGGTGTTTTTGTTTAACTCTTCCAGAGATCTCCTTGTTAGACCAGTACTACTAGAGAGAGAGAGTGAGAGGGCTAAGAGAGACAGAAAGAGAGAGAAACACTTAAGTTTCTGAAACGCTAATTTTAACAGCACTGAGCCTCTGGGGTACGAATTTTTATTTTTTGAGTTTGTTTCATGCAAAATTTTGACTTGGGTGACCGTACAAATAAAGAAAGTTTGTTTCTTTAAGCTATTTCTACTTTATTCAGGTTAATCAGATCTACGTTTGTGGTTTCTTATTCTTAGCTGTTTCTGGGGCGTTTCAGTGGTTAGAAAGTTGGTATGTTTTGCTAATAGGTTTTGTTCGTTCGGAGCTGGTTTTGTGCTGCTAAAATTATTTGTTTTCTTAATCATTATCTGGAGTTTTAAGTCTGTATAAGATTGTTTAGCATGAAGGGTGGTGTTACTACTGAGACTTCTATTATGATCATTTGGTTGGCCACCAGCAATTTTGAACTGTTGAGCTTTCTTTTCTTGAATTAAGTTTTTGACAACTGATCATGCTAGTTTGCCAGGAGTTAGTTTAAAGTTGATTTTGGAAAATAGTGATTTGCAACTATGTCAAGGAAATGATCTTATTTGCTTTCTTCTATTTTTGTACCGATTAGTGATTGAACTTGTTAAAGACACTTTTATTAAGATTCAGGGCAGGTCTTCTCCTATGGTTAGTAAGTTTTGATACGAAGTTGTGAATAGTTTGAAGGCTATTACATTGTTCTGGATGCGATTAACTGATCCTTTTGCCACACTCAATTGCCTGTAATCACAATCTTTTCTGTTTCTCTCCTTTTCTGTAAAATGATGTCGTGTATTGAATCCTCCATTTAAATTCCAATTGTGGACATCCAGTTGCTACTCTTTTTCATTGTTCACAAATATTTTATTATTTAAATATCCAGGTCTTTCCATATATGCAGGTATCTATGTGAAAATTTCTTTATAAGCCTTAGCCTTTGGAGTTTTTGTAGCAGCGCAATTAATTTTCTCTTCTATCAGGCTTGGATGCTGGAAGAAAGTTTTGAGGGTTTCACACGATTTGACCGCTGTTGCCATTATCAGGAAATCAATCAGGTGTTTTGGGTTTTATGCTATCATATGGCAGCGAGGGAGGTGAATTAGGATCAAGTTTTACATTGGTATGTTATGATCACTGCTAGTGGTTTGAGCAACTGGCAGTCTTATGCAACCAATTTTTGCACCAAGGTGTTTCATCAGGCCAAGAGCACTGATAGGGCTGCAATTTAGGAGAAGCAGCTTTAAGAAGCAATAGAATCTAATTGGTTACAACTATAGGAGGCTGATTTTTGTGTGGAAATTCTATTTAATTAGTGCACTGGCCGCTAGTTGAGTGTCAGGAAGTGTTGGCGGTAACATGGAAGCTGAGTTTGCAAGTACTAACCAGCTGCCAGGTGTTTTCCATCAAATGCTTCTTATTCTAGGACCAACACTTGTGATTTCACTTGGCTATGTTGACCCTGGAAAGTGGGCTTCAACTATTGAAGGAGGTGCTCGTTTCGGATTTGGTCTGGTACTGCCAATGTTCACTTTTAATGTAGCTGCAATTCTGTGCCAGTACCTGTCAGCTCGAATTGGTGTGGTTACTGGAAAAGATCTAGCACAGGTATTATTTTTCGGAATGAGAAACTGTCATCCCAGTTTGATATATTTGATGCTTACATTAATTTGCATTTCTTATCTATTATTGTATTCTACTGTTTTTCCTCTCAAGTATAATATCTTGAGTTCTACCCTTAAGTTTTTTGGTCGATTATTTATTTTGAAACCTGTCAAGAAGTGGCCTTTGGTTAATTGGAAAGAATAAACGATTCTACTAAGATTTTAACCATGGCGGAGGATGATCCTTAATCCTCTTCCTATGAGCGACAAGGCAAGTGGTGAAAGAAAGGCTATAGTTATTCATAGATTGATCTTGATTTTTCCAATTAAATAAGCATGATGAAGATGGTGTATTGTTCTGTCTTGCTGAATGACTTTAATTGATCGTCCTTCCTTTTCTTCCTTCCTGATTTCACAGATTTGCAGCAATGAGTACAGCAAGTTCATGTGCATGTCTCTTGGAGTTCAATCATCTGTTTCCATGATGGCATTAGACCTCACCATGGTAGATGTGTAATCAACCATGACTATTTTTAGCTAGTACAACTTGTCAATATGTTCCTAACTGGTGAATTTGCTGATTGTGTTAGATTCTTGGCATTGCACATGGCCTTAATCTTCTCTTTGGGGTGGACTTGTCCACTTGTGTTTTGTTGACTGCCCTCGATGCAGTTGTCTCACCACTTTTTTCCACCTACCTGGTATGTTAGATCTGTGGGAGTTCTTTTTACTCTCTTTTTCTAGAAATTTTACCTATAATTTGTACTACTTTTTTTCAGGAGAAATGCAAGGCAAATTTCTTCTTCACACGTATCTCCTTTGCTTTATTTGTTCTTTATGTTCTTGGAGTGCTTTTGAGTCAACCAGAAATCTCACTAACGATGAACTGGATGCATCCTAAGTTAAACGATGAAAGTTTGTTTGCACTGATGAGTCTTCTTGGAGCAAATATCATGCCACATAACTTTTACCTCCATTCTTCTTTGGTGCTGGTATTTCTCCATCCCTCCTACCTTTTTCTCGAGCCTATTAGCTATAAGCGAGGTTTTTTTCCCCGTTTCCTGTGTTTATGTGTGTCTATAAGGCTGCATAAATGCAAGCACATGCATGTGCATAGTCCTTTAGTTTAAGGTTGCTCTGCACAATGGGGTAGTGTAAGTGGTCTGGTTTGAAGGGTTGTGAATGCCTTTGACTTGGAATATTTCAAATGGCTTCTTTGGAATATTGGTTTTGGTAATTATCTTATTTTCTTTGTATTTGCTAATCTTTATTTATTTTTTGCACATACTTACTAGACTTTGGATATGGTATATTGAGATTTTCGGCCTCCACAAATCTGACATTCTCATTTTTGGTTAGACAAATATCTGAAACATTGTATTTTTACTTCTTATAGCAGCATCAGGGATCGTCGGCTGTCTCTAAGAATGCCTTGTGTCATAGCCATTTTTGGGCCATATGTTCCATGTTCTGTTTCATTTTCATGGTGAATCTTGTGCTCATGAATTCAGCTGCAAATGTGTTCTACAGTAGTGGCCTGATTCCGCTTACATTCTCCGAGGCATTGTCACTACTGGAACTGGTAATTCTTGTCTTTAGTCCTTGTTAATGATGACTGATGATACTTCTAAACTTGCTATGTAAGAAACACATGAATTTTGATGTGATATTTTCATTTGATTTTTTTTCCTTAAATAATTGATTCAGGTTCTCAAGAGTCCAGTAGCACAAACTGCTTTTGTACTAGTTTTGTATCTTACCAATCAAATCACTACATTGACCTGGAATCTTGGTGGCCAAGTAGTCTTGTATGATTTTGTTGGACTGGGTGTGCCCAATTGGCTTCAACGCACTACTTTTAGAATCATTGCCATTATCCCAGCCCTTTATTGTATATGGACATGTGGAGTTGAAGGGGTATATCAATTGCTTATATTTACACAACTTGTTATAGCTCTGCAACTTCCTTCTTCTGTAATTCCGCTTTTCCGAGTAGCCTCATCAAGAAAAATAATGGGTGTCTATAAAATTTCTCAACTTTTGGAATTTGTTGCTGTGATTACCTTCATTGGCTTGCTCGGTTTGCAGATTATTTTTGTTACAGAGATGATATTTGGGAATAGTGATTGGGTAGGCAATTTGAGGTGGAATATGGGCATGAGTTCATCTGTCCCTTACATTACTCTTCTCATGACTGCCTTTTCAACATTTTGTATGATGCTCTGGTTAGCAGCTACCCCATTGAAATCTGCAACCCGTGTAGATGCTCAGGTTTGGAATTGGAATGCACAAAATTCCATTCATGAGCCATCTTTACACAGAGAGGGAATTATTTTGGGTGATACTAGATATGATGGAAAGGAACATTTTTCCAAGCAGGATCAGGTTTTGAAATCAGAAAAATCTATTGACAGTTACCCAGATGAAACTATCACAAAACCTGGTCCTGATTTGCCTGAAACAAGCATGGAGTCTGCTCAGGAGCTTCATCCGACAACTATCGAGGATAATTATTCCTGTGGTACATTTTCCAGTGCCCAGATATGCTGCCAAGAGGATCATGCACATGCTGAAGAGTCTTTGTCTGTGTCAACTGTAGGTAACGATGCTTTTGATGCTGATTTGGTAGATCCCAAAAACTTAAAGATTGAACCAATTGACACAGTTGAAAAGACTGTGGTTGTGGACAAGAAGGATGATGGGGTTGATGCTTGGGAGCCTGATGAATTTCCAAAAGGAGTTCATGGAAGCACCTCATCTTTGACATCCGATGGTCCTGCATCACTGAGGAGTCTCAGCGGAAAAAGTGACGAGGGTGTTAATGGTGCTGGAAGTCTCTCAAGATTGGGTGGGTTGGGTCGAGCTGCAAGACGGCAATTCGCTGCAATTCTGGATGAATTTTGGGGGCAGTTGTATAACTACTATGGGCAACCAACTCCAGATGCTAAGGCTAAAAAGTGGGATGTCTTGTTGGCTGATTCAAAATCTTTCTTGCTAAAAGTGGAGACAATTGGAAATGATGTTGGTGGATGTTTCCCATCTGTAGGTGATAGAGGATCTGATTCTATCGTAAGTTCATGCGACCCTGCCATGCAGCCAAGGATGCAAAATCATATCGACTCATCATATAGAATTCAAAGTGGATCTTCCTCTATGTGGTCCAATCACATGCAATTACGGGATCCATATGTGCATGGCTCTAGCGACAATGTCTTGGACTCTTTTGAGAAGAGATATTTTAGTATGCGAACTCCGCCATCAACTAATGGCTGGGATATCCAACCAGCTATGGCTGGTGGTTCCATTCACAATGTTTTGGACTCTACTGAGAAGAGTTATTATAGTATGCGAACTCAACCATCAAGTGATATCTGGGGTACCCAGCCAGCTACAATTCATGGTTATCAGATAGCATCAATTGCAAATCAGATTGCCAAGGACAGGGGCTCCAATTGCTTAAATGGTCAATTGGAATCAGCAGCACCGTTAACCCCCTTTTTGGGACCTCAAAATTATAAGGACTCATATGCAACTGCCTTAGCATTGAAGTTGCAAAATAGATTGAACTCTCTGCAGGCCTCACAATTTACAGCATCTAGAAATAGCCTGCAACAACCTGAAAGTGGATATTATGATCCTGGCTTATCTGGATTTGCTGATAATGGATGTATGCCAACGAATACAAAGAAGTGCCATAGCTTGTCTGACTTTCCTGGATTATCTGGGCCATATGCTGGCTTATATATGCCTGAAAAGAGTACAAAATGGGAGAGTTCTGTTGGTAGAACAAGTAAGGAGCTGTCCTCCTATGCTAATACTGGATCAGGAATGGATCCTTTGGCTTTTGATGGCCTATCAAGAGGTGGAGATGGATCTCTTTGGTCCAAGCAGCCGTTTGAGCAGTTTGGTGTGGGTGACAAAAGTCGTGATGTTGGGAGTGGTGTTGGAAGGTGGTCAAATTCAGCTGCTAGAGAAGGTACTTGTCTTATGGATTCGGAGGCCCACCTGCTTCGTTCCTTCAGACATTGCATCATAAAGCTTTTGAAATTGGAAGGATCTGATTGGTTGTTTAGGCAAAGTGGTGGTGCTGATGAAGATCTCATTGATCATGTGGCAACAAGGGAGAAGTATTTCTATGAAGCTGAAATCAGAGATATGAACCTCTCTGGTTCTTCGAAGAATTGTGACAGAGGTTCAGGAATTATATCAGTAACCTCAGTCCCTAATTGCGGGGAGGACTGTGTCTGGGGAGGGGAGTTGATAGTAAGCTTTGGGGTTTGGTGCATTCATCGAATTCTAAATTTGTCCATCATGGAAAGCCGACCAGAACTGTGGGGCAAATATACTTATGTGCTAAACCGTCTCCAGGTATGTTTTCTGCTGTATATTTCTTTATTGTTTGTACACATTTTAACCGCAAGAAAGGCTGATGTCTATAGTTGGCCAGTAATGCTCATCTCTTGCACCATGTTTTTCGATATTCAGCTGCACTTTTCCTAGTGAATGTGACCTGTGGATGATATTGAGTTGTCAGTATAATCTACTTTTGCCTATGTTTCTCTCTCTATCTCACAAACACAAACTAAAGCAATATGTTCTGGTTAACAGGGGATCATAGATCCGGCATTTTCAAAGCCATGTCGCCCTCTTTCCCCATGTTTCTGTCTCCAAGTCTCCCCTGCCTACCAAAACAGGTCATCACTTCCTGTTTCAAATGGAATGTTACCCCCTACAGCAAAACCGGGCAGAGGAAAATGCACTACTTCAGGAATGCTCTTGGATTTAATTAAGGATGTTGAGTTGGCTGTATCTTGTCGTAAGGGTCGATCAGGAACTACTGCAGGAGATGTAGCTTTCCCAATGGGAAAAGAGAATTTAGCATCTGTACTAAAACGCTACAAGCGCCGATTATCTAACAAGCCAAGTGGTGGTAACTGAGTGACGGTGATCAATTTTGGCTATTACATAAGCTCCTAATGCCTCGAAGCTTATCATCAGCTTGCTTCAAGTGGGGCTATTGAGTTCTTTGATTTCTGTAAGCAGCTTAGTGTCTAGATCAGGGCGCTTAGTACATCATAGCTGGCTTATACTCCTGTAGTAAAAGAAATGTGCTGCAAATCATGTCATTGTGTGTCTATGTTAGGATAAAATTACTGGATTGCAGCAGAATTGAAGAAAATCGGTGGAAAGGGTAAAAGTTGATCAGATGCAACTGTGGTTTCTACAACTCCTTTACATATATATCACCTTTATCATGAAGTTTCATGGCAAGAAAAATCTCATTTGACAGGAGGAAGTTGGAACCCTTTTACACGGACTTGTGTTAGCAGTTTCTCTTCACTTACTGGCAAGCCATGAAAATTGATCCAACCATTGAAACTTGCCTAGAATAGCATATACTTCTTGATCGGTATAGTGAGTAGTTGTATCCATTTCAGCATTACGGTTTTTTTTTTCCTTTCTCTTTTGGTTTTGGGTTCTTAGCCTCGTCATCTCCAGTGCCTTAAACTTAAATCTTGTAATTGCAGCAACATGTTCTGTTGATTATGTGGGAAACAACAGATGGTTCGAACTGGCTATCCCTCCTGACCAATCTACTGATTTTGCTGTATAAAATTGTAATATTATTACAAGACATAAAACAATGCATAAACGTATAAGGTATCCTACACTTCAAAGTAAATTTTCACTACAAATATCAATTTCATAGAACCTTCGAAGTTTGACACGCATTTCAATGAAGTAGCCAAGTGATACAAGCAATGGGTGTTCTTGGATGAAAACAAACAAAGCCACGTAATTCATCTGACATTGAGTTTTGGCAGGTGGATATTTCACAGCCCTCTGCCCCTTCTGCTTTGTCCTCTCTCCAATAACCTCTTCAGCTTTTGCTCGGCCTGGTTCTGTGTAGTTTTACTTGAATGCCACTGAGGTTGCTTTATTATTGTCGTTCTGTTACCTGCTTTAATGTCGGTACGAAAACGCATGCAACTTGCAACCCCAACCTTTTAAGCAAGTAATCTTTGAGCTAGTTTTTCCTCCTATATTTGCTAGGTATAAAAACAAAAGGGTAAGAACATAAAACTCCCGTTCCACTTCCATCACTTAATTTATGGATATGTATTCGCTAGGGAAACCTTCAAAACAGTGGAGAGTGGAGTTGCCTTACGATTGGTACGTCAAAGATAACGGTTCTCAAGAAAAATAGAGTTCTTACTTAATTGTTACTTTAAGACTGTTTGGTTGGATGTTAATTAACGAAACGGAATGGTTTATAATAAAATGAAATGTAATAAAGTGAAAAGTTGTTTGAGAGAGATGGAAGGGTTATAATATAATGCAATAAAACATTGTTTAGAAGATTGATGAAATAAAATGGAATGTATAACAAATGACTATTATACCCCTGATATTAAAATGGTTGTTGTAAGAGGTTTAATACCATGATTTTAAAACAGAAATCATGCTCAATTAAAAAATCACGCACAACCATGACAAATAATTTTTTATATATTTTCTATTTTAAAATAATAAAATTTTAATAAAAGTTTTATTTTTTATTATTAATTATATAAAAATATTATTATTAATTTATAAAATTTTTATTAATGAAAATAGAAAATATATAAAAAATTATTCTGTAATTGTTTATATATATTTCTATATAAATATAAATATAAATAAATAATTTTTAAATATAAATCAAATATAATAGAATAAAATTTATTCAATAATTAATAATAATATTTTTATATAATTAATAAAAAATAAAAAATTTTAATAAAAATTATATTAATGAAAGTAGAAAATATATAAAAATTATTCTTTAATTGTATTTATAAATTTCTATATAAATAAAAATATAAATAAATAATTTTAAATATAAATCATATATAATAAAAAATTTATTAAATAATTAATAATAATATTTTATATAATTAATAATAAAATAAAAATTTTTAATAAAATTTTTATTAATGAAAATAGAAAAAATATAAAAATTATTCTTTAATTGTATTTATATATTTATATATAAATATAAATTTTTAAATATAAATCACATATAATATAATAAAATTTATTAAATAATTAATAATAATAATTTTATATAATTAATAATAAATTATATAATTTAAAAACAATTACAGAATAATTTTTATATATTTTCTATTTTCATAAATGAAAATTTTTATTTTATTATTAACTATATACAATTTTTTATTAATAATATAAAAATATTATTATTAGAGTAACGAGAAATAATATACAAATATTATTAATTGGGGTTAGGGTTAGAAGAAATAATTGATATTAAGAAAAAAATTTTAGGGTATATTAGGTAGTATGTATTTATTACTTTACGTTCCATCCTAAACCTTCCAAATTGGAGGTTTCTTATTTTCACTGTTTAGGATAGAATAGAATGTAACATAAAACCATCCGCTTTCATCACATTTCGTTCCATTCTATTATGAAACTCTCAACCAAACGATAAAAGTGTGTTACGTTCCATTACTAACCTTCCCACCAAACAAGCCCTAAAGGACTCAGATGCCAACTTCACAAACTAATAGATACAGACACTCAAGTCAGCAGTTATTTTAGTAATATGTATTGGCAATAAAGGCCATTAGATAAATATATAATACAAGATTCGTATTTGCTCATTATTTGTTGCCTTAAGAAGCATTTGGATGTCTTTCCCTCACATTTTTAAGTGTTTTTCAATAATTTGAGTATCATTATCTTATATTTATGTGGGTGAGGCTTTTTGGAGTTATCAAGTGATAAATTAAGGTATTTTAAGTTATAAGATTTAGTTGGGGCACTGTATTATTTTACTTGGTGATGTTCTAACTAGTATTGAAGTTCCTCTTCATCATTATGGAAGATTGAAAAAGGGGTCTTTTTAAAAAAAACATATTTTACAAAGGTTATTCTTTAATTTGAAAGAAGAATTATAATAGAATTCTAAGAAGCGTCTTAAAAGTGAATGTACGCCAGGGTTGTTTACTGAATCACTATAAATCGGTTTGATTCTCTCTTTCATATCCTTTATAAATTGTTGTTTAATTTTTGATTGATTTATGTTAAGTAATTTCTTCATCCTTATTGATTATTGTCAATTAAATACATTTATTAGAAAAATTTTGTTAAACACCCAATTCATCCCCACTCTTGGGTACCATTAGAGACTAACACATAATTTAAGAAAATTTATTATAAGTTGACATTTTCACCAATTTTGAGGTTTACTTCAATTCGATTAATCCTAATTGTAGCATCCATCTTAGATTATGAATTATATCAAATAGATGTAAAGACTATTTTTCTTAATAGAGAACTAGAAGAATATATATATATATATATATCACAACTTATAGGTCCCATTAAGACAAACCAAGAATATAAAGTATGTTGATTATGAAAATTAATTTAAAAAGATAAAAGATTGACTCTCTCACAATGCCAATCACCTCTAGTATTTGTAACAAATGGAGATGAGATAATTTTAAAGTTTATTATTTAGATGATAATTAAAAGCAAAAAAACTGAAATAATTAAAATGTAAGGAAATTAATTCATAGTGGTTAAATAGTCACAATATTTGTCTTAAGTGCTAGCTGTGAAATCTAAAAAGATTAGCTATAATACATAAGATGATGTTTTTGAAAGAATAAAGATGAGAAAAGAAGATCAAATGAAAGAATCCTATAAGAAAGTCCATCCTTTAATATGTAAAAAGAAATTTAAAAAAGGGAATTTATGGTTCAAAGATCAAATGGGGGATCTAAGGTTTGAATGTAAAAGTTAGGATACAAACAGGCATCAAAGGCAATAATATGGGCTATCTTAGACTTTATGTAAAATGTTAAGGGGAGATTGACACCTTTTGTCGCTACAAAAAGAATCCATTATAACAAGGAGATGTAATTTTTATTTTAATAATTTCAATAATTAAAAATTGACAATATATACCTTTTAATTTTTAATAGAAGAATACCATAAATTCACTAATTATTTCGTTAATAGGTTGTGATTTTATGCCAATAATGGCTGATGAGATTAATTTATGACTTTGAGTAAATTTAACACACCATTTACTTTGCATTTTCTAAATATAACATGATCATTTTTTTTATCTTGTTTGCATTTATATCTCCACGTTATGACCCAAGAAATAAAAATTCGGAGACAAATAATAGAGATGGGAGAAGATGTCTTCATATTCATTTAGTTCATACTTTTTAAAAAACATAATACCCTTGATAGACTTGTAGGGAAAACATTTGCAAAATGAGTTAGTTTTTTCTACCACGAAAGCTTTTTTTAAGCAAAATAAGTATTTGGTTGTAAAATAAAAAAGCACTTTTTTAGTAGGTATAACTTTTTTGGCTGCTAAAATACAACTTTTTAATAAGCTCAAATTTGAAGCTTCTAAAAAAATAATTTTTGAAGTAAAATTTTCATATCAATTAATGAGCCTCTTTTTTAGTCCCTTTTATCCTTATGTTTTACACATAATTCTCACAATATCTGCAAACACATATTCATGTTTATTTTGAAATTTATATAATATTATTTGAGTTTTTTATATGTTTTAATATTTATTTTTGATATTAGTTTTACTTATGTTATAATCCATACAAAATATTTGGTTAGATATATTTTTATTTATGTTTCATATGGTTTAAAATTATATAACAATTAACATATTGTGCTTTGCATATTGTGCTTTGCATATTGTTTAATATATTTTAAATAATATTTATGTGCATAAATAATTTTTATTACAAAATAAAATATAGTTAAAATTAAAAGTACTTTTTATTTTTATGTTGCCAAACAGTCTATTATATGAAGTTCTTTTAAAAATGTTCTTTTTTAAATAACAGTCAAACAGTTAACTAGTTTCTTAGAAAAGCTCTTCTCACAAAAGTTATACTGACACAAGTTCTACCAACAAAAGTTCTACTGATATAAGTTCATCCAAATAAACACTTAGTCTACTTCCAACGAACCAAAATGAAAAATTATACCTTAAGCTAATATTGAAAAATAATTAAAGAAAACACAATAGCCTGGACAGACTTGTAAGGAAAACATTTGTTAAAAACGAGTCATACCATTTTCACTAACCTAGGAACCAAAATGGAAAAATTATACTTTAAAAACTAGTATTAAAAAAGAATAGTCATGAATGATGATGGAGTTTTGCATTAAGAATGAATTGAACCATACTTGATAGTAATCATAACAATTATAGGTTAAAATTTATTTGGGTGCTAAAGTTCTTACTCCCAATCCATGTTATTAATATTAAACTTACATTAGAATATAGTTCAATTATTCTTTAATATATTAAATATCAAAATAAAATAAAACTTAAAAATATTTTTCTCCCAGCAAAAATTCTATTTTGATGAAATATTTTGAACACCTTTTTGTAAAATTTCTTTTGATATTTACAATAAAAAGAATTTCGAACTAATAAAATAATTTTAGATTTTATAATATAACATACAAATTCAAGAAGTTATTTTTAATTGTAGAATAGTTACTTTTTCAATATTTGATTAGGAAATTCATTTGTGAATTCTAAAGATCTTTTTATTGGTGTAATTATGCCTTGTTAAATAAATATAGTGTCCTAAGAGTTTAATTCCCATTGTCAAAGACTATGTTTTAAGTCAAACGCTATTAATCCATTCCTTTTTAAAATATAAATAACTTTTTATTTTTGAATTATTTATATGTTGAAGATAAAAATATAAAGATATCGTTTTTGTAAACTACATAAAATTTGGAATATGGTGAAACTTTGAAATTCTGAAGAAACATTTTTAATCCAAATTATTCCACTCAAATTATCCAAATGGTATCTGAAGTGCAATTTTGTACTATCCTTAAGATTTATTATTTGTTAAAATTTTAAATTCATTTCAAAATTTAAGAAAATACAAGTATTTTTTTAGTAACAATTTTTTTTAGAAGGTATAGAATACCCATTCCACTGTGATAAGTGTCAATTTTACTATATTTTTAGCATGAATTTAGAGAGCATTATACTTTTATATTGATATTTTCAATGAATTTGGTACTTAAAATGACTTATATTTAGTTTAAGGATGTTAATTTTAGCTCAGATTGACCGAGTTATGGGCTGAACTGGTTCGGCCTGACCGGGCCATAGGCCGGACCGGAACAATAAAATAGACTCTTTTTGTAATTTTTTCCAGTTTCAGAGCAGCCTGAGCCCTACCTAACTTATTGACATTCCTAATTTAGTTTTATATCTTGTGTCATTCCCTCACCGAAGGAGTAAAATTGGAAAGATTTAAGTCAAGTTGGAAGGACTTAGAACATGATGCCAACATAATATCAAAACACGGTGCCAGCATGGTACTTTGTTGCTACTCGTGTTCACACATCTTATACCATATATATTCTACTCGTAAACGAAAGTACCTTTGTTCTTTGCTTTTAGGTAATACAATAATTATTGAGGGCCATCAAAAATTGCATGATACATGCTTGCTTTTTTCACCGGCCACTCCTTTGCAGCCACACAAGGTCGCGAGTAACCGCTTCCTGATTGACTACTCGGTCTCTTCTACTCTTAGCACCTTGTGCTTGTTCTATCTTCCAACATTACCTATGTGCGTCAATCAATCATTCGAATTCTCCAAAAATAACGATCTCATTGAATGTAACGATGAAATTCTATAGTTGGTTACTTCTCCAAAGGACTTGACCATTTCAAACTATATTTTATCCTCCTATATGACAATTATCCAGCAAGTGTCCGACAAGTTTGGTTGTCTTGTAGTTGATGTGTTCTGTGTTTTTTCTTTTTGCTTTTTGCTTTTAATGAGGAAGATGGAGGATATGGGATATTGAAATTTTCCTGATTGCATTGGATTCTTACAAAAATAAGACGGAGTCACAGTCACAGCTGCTATGTGCAAGTTAAACAAAGTAAGATCATTCAAGCTCACAAAGAAACCCACTCACTTTTAGGGTGTACAGAGTGAACTCTTAACCACATTGCATAAGGCTTGCTTTTCAAACCACTCAACCACAAAGTTTAGTCTAGTTCGTTGTTACAAGTAAGAAAAATGAAGCTTTTAATTCAACTTCCCTTCAAACAAGCGTAAAGTCAACTTAATCTCTGCTTTTCATAATATGGAATACTCAAGGCGACTTAAAGCCTCGGACTTTCTGACATCACACCCTACCCTTACAATGGCAGAAGAAGGATTAAAGATATGGGGAAATTTAATTGACATGTGCAACAGCATAAGTAATGAACCAATTGACTGAAATGTGAAATCATTATCTTGTTCTGAGCACTGAAACTGAAAGCAGAGTGAGGGACAAACAGAGAACCAAGCAACTGTTTGATTGTCGCAGAGGGCTGATGGTTAGGTGGGATGTATGGTCTATAATGAAGCTTCACGCCTTTATGGACCCCCCATATGTTTGCACGTCTGCTTTTACAATGACGATATTGCATGAACGTTTGCTTTGCTTTTCTTGCTCATTAATGTCCGTAATACCCCTTTTTTGATGTTCATCGAACTAATTAGCTCAATGATTACAGTACTTCACATGGATTATTCCCATTCTTGTTTCAATATTATATGTGGGTTGGTTTGGATCTGGAGACTGGAGAGACTGGTGGTGTAGGGACATAAGTCACATCACCTTGATAGTTGTAACAATTCGAGGATTTTAATACTCGCTAATCGATTGAGTCCTTCCATTTTTAATCTCTTACCTAACAAAAGCAACGAAAGTGGAGGGAATTAGTTGAGAACTTAGCATTGTAATTGCCATAAGACAGGCTTCTTTGACTATTTCTTTGGCTCTAAGTAGGTATACATGTGTTGCATACACGACACTGCTCGTTTATACATAACAACAACAACAGACCATTCACTGAATAAAATAAAAATAAGACAAAGCTCCTAAGAATAGTCAGCAGTCTGTTACGAGTTGGTAAAGGAAAGGGGTAGGAAAATGGCCTCTGCATTTCAGTTCTGCACATGATTCAACAATCAACTGTTGCTTACACAGTTTGACCAGTTGAAATGGCAGGGATCGATCTAACTTGAGTTAATCTTGTTGGATCCATAACTCTAAATCAATGCCATTTTATATTATTATTCTGTGAGACTTAGATCGAAAATGAAAGTATCATATCTTGTGTTATTACAAAATTGTCTAAAAATCACACCAGATCTTTTTCTTTGGTTATATAGAAGTATACATGTGTTTCTGCAATCTATACACATGTTATGAAAATGATAAATTAACGAAAACCATATACGTTTTGTCTTTACTCTTTTTCTTAATGACAACATAAACTGCATGTGCTTTGTGAATAAATGAGTGGATAAACTGCATGTGCTTTGTGAATAAATGAGTGGATTAATACAAATCAGAATTACTAGTTTATGATATACCAAAACAGAAAATAGTTATCTGAGGCAATTGCTTATTGTGCAGGCTATGGAAGGTGCAGCGAAGATGAATCTGTAAATGACATTGTATGGTTCAATGTCACTACCATGCAGATGCACTCCCACCACGAGTTAAATTTACCCTTCTCCCATCGATGAACCACAAAGACTCCACACCCCTTAAATCTCCACCCTTAGATCATCGAATGTCAACGGCCACCGTTGTCTTTCAACCAACCCACCTTGTTTGCTGCCCTTATGCTTACCTACCAAATCGATGCACCTAAGACATTAAAATCCTCTATTTAAACCGTTTGAAAACTCCTTTCGCTGACAGGAAGCACACGTCTCTGTGTCCAAACTCCAAAGGTTTCCCTCTCCGCAACTTCTTTCTCTGCTCTCTCCCTCTCTCGCTCTCTCCCAAGTTCTCATTTTCATTTCCTGGGTTGTTTGTAAACATGGAGAAGATAACGCAAAACGGTCATCAAAACGGGTCTTTGGACAGTTTGTGCACGAGCCATCCTGATCCTTTGAACTGGGGTGTGGCTGCAGAGTCGTTGAAAGGGAGCCATTTGGATGAAGTCCAACGCATGGTGGCCGAGTACAGGAAGCCGGTGGTTAAGCTTGGAGGAGAGACCTTGACCATTGCTCAGGTGGCAGCTGTTGTCGGCAATGACTCCGGCATCAAAGTCGAGCTCGCCGAGTCTGCGAGAGCGGGTGTTAAGGCAAGCAGTGACTGGGTTATGGATGGCATGACCAAAGGTACCGATAGCTATGGTGTGACCACTGGGTTTGGAGCCACTTCTCATAGAAGAACCAAGCAAGGTGCTGCCTTGCAGAAGGAACTCATTAGGTGAGACAACAAATTTTCATTGTTGCACAACAGCGATGATTAAACATTTCCTTTAACTCGAATGAGCAGAATCAGTACGTTAGATTGGCGAGTTTAAATGCCAGTGGTTGTTGGGTAGTACCGGTGGCATTTGATCGTTTTGTTATCTGAGTTGTTGGGGTGATGATACTGAGTTGACTCGGTTGATACTGGCAGCCTTAGATAGGCTGAACATCAGAGCTTGGGAGGGTTCAAATAGGTCTTGACAAAATCTCAACTTTTAAATATATTTTTCATGAAATAAGACATATTAGTAATTGCCCAAGAAATTGTCAGCTTTAGGTGTTATATTACACTCTTGTTTAGAGTGTAAGGTTAATCTTTATCCACAATTCCTGTAGTTAGAAATTAGGAATTGAATTTCCAATGCCAACACCATGACTTCTAGTCACCTTTTGAAGTTTTTCTCTCTAACCATAAACATATCTTTTTCCCTCCATCCAGAGAAACATTTAGGATATGTTTCTGGATGGAGAGCAAAACTTCAAATTGTGACTAGAAGTCATGGGCTGGCATTGAAATTTCAATGCCTAATTCCTAACTACAAGAATTATGGATAAAGATTAACTTTCACATTCTTGTTAGATATGTTTCTGGTTGGAGAGAAAAACTTCAAAGTTTGACAAGAAGTTATGGGCTAAGCATTGAAACTTTAGGATATTTTTCTAGTAGGATATGTTTCTGGTTGGAGAGAAACTTCAGACGAGAAGTCATGGGCTGAGCATTGGAACTTCAATTCCTAATTCCTAACTACAAGAATTGTGTATAAAGATTAACTTTACACTTTAAATAAGAGTGTAATAGTAGGTTGATTTTGTCGTCTGTCAATGGTTACTGTTAGAATTGGTCATATCTTCAACTCAGGCCATTGTTTTACTTTCTTAAAAAAAAAAGAAACTTGAATTCTTTTCCAGTCAAACCAAGAACAGGCCATATTCTAGTTTGTCCTTTTTCTTACTTACCAATTGTTATAATTCGAGGAATCTGATGTATTGGTACTCTGTTTTGCTTAGATTCTTGAATGCTGGTATCTTCGGAAATGGAACAGAGTCGTACCACACCCTGCCTCACTCAGCAACCAGAGCGGCTATGCTTGTGAGGATCAACACTCTTCTCCAGGGTTACTCTGGCATTAGATTTGAGATCCTGGAAGCTATAACCAAGCTTCTTAATCGCAACATCACTCCATGTTTGCCACTGCATGGCACAATCTCGGCCTCGGGTGATTTAGTACCACTATCTTACATTGCTGGTTTGTTGACCGGTAGACCGAATTCCAAGGCCATTGGTCCTAACGGTGAAGTACTTGATGCCCAGGAAGCTTTTCGTGTAGCTGGTATTGAATCTGGTCACTTTGAGATACAGCCCAAGGAAGGCCTTGCCCTTGTCAATGGCACAACAGTTGGTTCTGGTTTAGCTTCTATGGTTCTTTTCGAGGCAAACATTCTCGCTGTCTTGTCAGAAATCTTATCCGCAATTTTCGATGAAGTTATGAGTGGCAAACCAGAATTTACAGATTACTTGACACACAAGTTAAAGCACCATCCTGGCCAAATTGAGGCTGCTGCTATTATGGAGCACATTTTAGATGGTAGCTCTTACATAAAGGAAGCTAAGAAGTTGCATGAGATGGATCTTCTGCAGAAACCAAAGCAGGATCGTTATGCTTTGAGAACTTCTCCACAGTGGCTGGGGCCCCAAGTTGAAGTCATTAGATTCTCGACCAAATCAATTGAGAGGGAGATCAATTCAGTCAATGACAACCCTTTGATTGACGTTTCAAGGAACAAAGCCTTACATGGCGGTAACTTCCAGGGAACCCCAATTGGAGTTTCAATGGACAATGCACGTTTGGCTATTGCAGCGATTGGAAAGCTCATGTTTGCTCAGTTTAGTGAGCTTGTGAACGATTTCTACAACAACGGTTTGCCTTCAAATCTCACCGGGGGGAGGAATCCAAGCTTGGATTATGGCTTCAAAGGAGCTGAAATAGCAATGGCATCTTACTGCTCTGAGCTGCAATACCTTGCCAATCCAGTCACTAGCCATGTGCAGAGTGCTGAACAACACAATCAAGATGTGAATTCGTTAGGATTAATTTCCTCAAGAAAGACAGAAGAGGCTGTTGACATCTTGAAGCTTATGTCCTCAACTTTTCTAGTAGCACTTTGTCAAGCTGTTGACTTGAGGCATCTGGAGGAGAACTTGAAGCATACAGTCAAAAACACTGTTAGCCAAGTAGCTAAGAGGGTCTTAAACACAGGTGCCAATAGAGAACTTCATCCGTCCAGATTTTGCGAGAAGGACTTGTTCAAAGTAGTTGATCGCGAACAAGTCTTTGCCTATGTTGATGACCCCTGCAGTGCCACATACCGATTAATGCAAAAGCTAAGACAAGTTCTGGTAGATCATGCATTGGCCAATGGTGAGAATGAGAAGAATGTCAACACTTCGGTCTTCCAGAAGATTGGTCCATTCGAGGCAGAGTTGAAAGCCGTTCTTCCAAAAGAAGTAGAGGGCGCGAGAGCAGCGTATGACAGTGGCAATGCAGCCATTCCCAACAGAATAAAGGAATGCAGGTCTTATCCATTGTACAAATTTGTGAGAGAGGAGCTTGGCACAAGACTACTCACCGGCGAGAAGGTTAAGTCGCCTGGAGAGGACTTCGACAAGGTGTTCACAGCCATGTGCTACGGAATGATCATTGATCCTATGCTAGATTGTCTCAAGGAATGGAACGGTGCTCCTCTTCCTATCTGTTGATCTGTAAAATTTTATTTGTAGTTTGAAATTTGTTTCCAAATCCCTTCTTGCAATTTGATGGGGATTGTCGATATCCATAGTTTGCATCATTAGACTGTCAAAACACTTTTGTTTCCAATAAAATGTCTTCTTTGATTGATTTTCCATTCGGCTGTTGGCAGAATAGTGGTTGATGTGTCGGAGAACATAAACGAGACCAGATGATACGAATTAAACTTGATGTCAAAAGGCAGTTGTTCTGTTGTTTTCCTCCCCAAAACATCAGATTATGATTTATGAACCATAAAGGCCATTAAAGGCTTACTTGTCTTCGGTTTCTGATTCCTATTCGCGCAATAATGGGCGTATGGGACCATACTAACCAGCACTGCTTGTACTTTTGTTTGCATAATCCTATTGCAGCACTGCCCGACATTTAGGCTGACCATACAAGCTCCAAAGGGCAAAACGATGCTCCATATAAATTTAGGAAATGGACATTGTTATATGATGCAATGATCTACACCTAGAAGCTTCACAAATTTCAGAAAATCAAGAACAAAAGTGGGTTGGCCATATTAAAGGGAGCTGAGATTCGGAACCAGAAAAGGAAAAAAGAGACAAGTAGGAGCGGTCTAATGATTTCAATTCCTTACCTAACTCTCGTCTTTATAAGAAGTTTTGAGTTCGAATCATCAAAAAGAAAAGATTGGGAATTTTTCCTGTTGATATTCCTCTAACCTCTTGTAAATGCTCCTTGGTACGGACGTCTCGTTTTAGCGACAATATGAGAGTATAGAATTATTGGGAACTTAAGACTAATAGAAACCTGACGTTAACTAAAAAAGTAGTGATCAATCAGCAATCAATTGATTAATATATGATGACTCTTTACACGCAAAAATATAGACTATATAAAAATTTAAGTAATCTTAAAGTTTCATATTTACTTCTTTTCAAATTTTAAAAATTTAAAATTAGTCAAACAAAACCAAGATACCTAATATATATATAAAAAAGAAAGAAAAAAACAAAGGATCGAGAAGAAGAGCTCCCCGAGACATGCTTCGTGTGCATACCATAAGGACACAAATTGGGGAGGAACTCCATGATTGTCTGTATCGTTGGGCAAATTTAAGGCCGCCACGTGCCAATGAGTAAGGAAAGGAAATAAAGAAACCAGCTGCCACTTACGTGGAACTGTTTCCTAAGAAGCAGTAAAGATCCTGAAGTATTACTCATCGGGGGATTCAAATCTTCTATCCTCTGTTTTTCTATACCTTTTGTGTTAACGGCATTTTACCTATTCAATTTTTCACTTTCTTAATTATTGTATTTTTAAATGTTCTTTAACACATGAAAGTACAAAAAAATGACCCAAAAGATTTAAATCTTAAGGGGCGCTTGATTTGTAGAAGATAATGAGAATTAAAATGAGAATAAATATAAGGAGATATAAGAATAGATATAATCATTATAATTATAATGATTGGTTAAGATAAATGAATGATTACTATTATCATTGATAGTAGTTGGCTTGTAAAAAATATTGTAATTAATTAATTACAAAATAAATTATATTTTAATTAATGAATGAATTATATTTTAATTAATTATATTTCAATTAATTAATTAATAATAATATTTTAATTAATGAATAGTTATATTTTAATTAATAATAATATTTTGATTAAATAT
>JANZXR010000004.1:31167031-31197180 GCA_027575705.1 Erythroxylum echinodendron | reverse complement strand
CAATTAATTAATTAATAATAATATTTTAATTAATGAATAGTTATATTTTAATTAGTTATATTTTAATTAATAATAATGATAATATAAATAAATAAATAAATAATAATATTTTAATTAATGAATAATAATATTTTAATTAATGAATAGTTATATGTTAATTAATAATACTAGTTTAATTAAATATAATGTAATGTAATTAAATAATAATAATATTTTAATTAATTAATAATAATATTTTAATTAATTAATTAATTACAATATTTTAATTAATTATTGTGTAATTAATTATTTAATTGATTTCACCATAAATTTGATTATTGAAATTAAAGCTTTACTTATGGAGTTATTTGACTTATAATATCTTTTACCTATTCTCTATATATAAAAAATTACAAACATATCAATTACTCTCATTCCTCTCTTCCATTCCTCTATATTATGAGAGGAATGGAAGATTGCCTAAAACTAAGGAATGAAACTCTTGGGTCTTCAATGATAGGTTCATACTAACATCAATTTTTATTCCATACTCATAACCCTTTTTTTCATACCCCCAAACAAGCACCCCCTTATTACTATGGGCCAAAATATCAAATTCGTACTTGACATCTAGTTGAAGTATTTGGGTAAAAGGTTAAGATATAATTTTTTAAAATTAAAAAAAAAAGCGTATAATTAACGACTTTCTTTGATTTTCACAAAACGAAGAGCTTTATGCATTCGAGTTTGCCCCCTCTCATTCTTTTAAAAGTTTTGAAGATAATAGTAATTTATAAATAATAATGTTAAAGATACTTTAGCCTTTTACAAAAAATCAGTTAAATTTTAATTTAGATTTTTAGAAACATCTTTTGCTAACAAATGGTCAATCTTAGAGTAATTGGTTAATGGTTACCTGCTAAAACTGAAGAAGCCCATATCCAATTAGCCAACTCTTAATCCAATTTTAAGCCCAGTCTCTACGGACCCGACCCGACCCGACTTGTAATTTATGCTTAATTAAAAAACAATTAGCAAAATATTAAAAATTTGGGGGATAAAAGAAAAAGTCAACGTGAATAATAATAATAATAATAATAATAACGAGAGTACACGCATACAAAAAGTGATTGTTCGATTCAATCAGAGTCGACGAAGAATGATGGCTTCGAAGCTCCTCAGACGCACTAAAATCCTCTCTTCTTCTGCAGCAATAGCAAATCAGAGCTCTGCCCGTTTGCTATTAACCTCCGTTGCTAGGGCTTTCTCTTCTTCTGCGACTCCGATCACCGCCACTCTCTTTCCCGGAGATGGTATCGGCCCCGAGATCGCTCAGTCCGTCAAACAGGTTAATATTGGTTCTCGATTTCATGGTTTTGCTGAATTTCTTTTTTGATTGTATGGGGTCTCACTCTCCTTTTTTCTTGGATATAGTTTTGCTATTTAACGGGTTCTATTATAAAGATTTGTTCTTTTGGATTTCGGTTTTCTATATTTTCATTTCTCTTTGCGAAAGATCATACGTCTAGTAATAAGAAGCATTTCGGTTCTTAGTTGTGGTGTGGGGTTTGTGGGATGAACAAAATTCTGGAAGTTTGGACTTTGGAGCTTAATATTTTGTATTTTGATGACACTGCTCGTTTTCAATGTGTAATATATGTTCAGGTATGATATTTGATTCATCATGCAACAGACATGATCGCTAGAAATTCACGTGTTAAGAATGCCTTGATATAGACTAAGTGTGTTTCAGAGGATTTTTGGGAATGGATTTGCGTGCCAGCTCCATGTGATGCCCTCGATAAGCTTGAAATAACGTTCATATTGGACTTTCATGGTGCAAGGTGCTGTCATCCAAGACCTCAAATAGGTGTCTTTTGCGATAGTGTTATCATTTTCATCTGGGAATCATCCTTTTGAAATTGAGAAAGCTATACATTATCTGCAAATATTTAGAGCTATTGTTTGCAGTTTCTGTGTATGCCTAGGATTAAGGGATCGAAATTCTGTTGAAATGCCAGAGTATAGTGTGTTCTTGTTCACTGTGGACCATATTGTTTGAAACTTGTTATATTGTCATACTTTGCCCTGCAGTTATCATCTCTTATCTTTTCATAATGACTAATGTTGTTAGCTAAATATATGTTGTTGTTGATTATTATTTGTATGTTTATTTGTCCCATCATTGAAGATATTTAAAGCTGCTGAGGTGCCAATTGAGTGGGAAGAGCACTATGTTGGTGATAAAATAGATCCTAGAACCCAGAGTTTCCTAACATGGGAAAGTTTGGAGTCTGTGCGGCGGAATAAGGTGGGTTTGAAAGGACCAATGGCAACGCCAATTGGGAAAGGCCACCGCTCTTTGAACCTTACTCTTAGAAAGGAACTTAATTTGTATGCAAATGTAAGACCTTGCTACAGCCTTCCTGGTTACAAAACGAGGTATGATGATGTGAATCTTATCACCATCCGTGAGAATACTGAGGGGGAATATAGTGGACTAGAACACCAAGTAAGTCCCTTTAATTGTTGCATTGACCTAAGGAAACAAATACATGAATATAATAATAAATACACGATGTATTCCTTGGTGCCAGGTGGTCAGAGGCGTTGTTGAAAGTCTCAAAATCATTACTCGTCAGGCAAGTTTAAGAGTTGCTGAATATGCTTTTCATTATGCAAAGGCTCATGGACGGGAGAGAGTATCTGCAATACACAAGGCAAATATTATGCAGAAAACTGATGGCCTTTTTCTTAAGGTATGGTATTTGCAAAATCTATATGTTTCTCAAATACTATTATTTTTAACTAAGTATTCGCCAAATTAAGTTCATGTAGTTCTTTTGCAGTGCTGTCGTGAGGTTGCTGAGAAGTACCCAGAGATTGTATATGAGGAAGTTGTTATTGACAACTGCTGTATGATGGTACTGTCACTTCCTTTTTGGATTTTTTATTTTAGACTGGATGAAGGAAATGTTTCTTCTATCTTCTATCCTCTCTCATTGACCAGAAAAATTCAATCGATGGATTTTTCCTTCTTGATGGTCAAACTACTTTCTTGTATTGGTAACAAAAACCAGGGAACATCTCTGATTATTGGTTTATCTATATACAGCTTGTGAAGAATCCTGCACTTTTCGATGTACTAGTGATGCCCAACCTCTATGGTGATATAATCAGTGACCTTTGTGCAGGGTTGATCGGTGGTCTAGGCTTAACACCAAGGTACCTAATGATTTTTTTCCTTTTCTTATAGTCACATTTACTTAATCTGACAGCATTTGATTCAATTCCAACACAGCTGCAATATTGGTGAGGGAGGAATTGCCCTTGCCGAAGCTGTTCATGGGTCAGCTCCTGATATTGCTGGGAAGGTTAGCCCCTAGTGTTGATTTATTTGTTCATTTTAACTGCAGCTTCTATGCAATTCTGCAATAGCCTTTGTTACTCATTCTGTAATTCTGTTGGATGGCGATTCAAAGGGATTCCAGTTTCCCTTGAATCTAATTTTGCATAACTGTTAGACTTGGTGTCTTATAAGTTGACAAAACTAGAGGTACCTGGAAGTTGATAGAGAGGTTACATACTTTACACTGGTCCGCAGACGTCACATGAGCACATGAATCATGACGTTGACAAGCTTATTTATGATGAAACTTCATTCTAATGGTATTCCTTTCCATCATACTTTCTGAATTGAAATGCTGTAGACAGTTTTGGGAGCATTGCATTTCTTACTGTAAATCGCCATGCCAGAGCTTTAACATTCATCATTTGTATATGAAAGGTCCCATGATGCATTATTCTTGATTTAATCTGCAACATATTTATGATGGTATTTTCATGATTAACTTCATTGATCATGGCCATTTCATTTCTTACTCTGTGGTTTCCGTGATTAGAAATCAGGACCTAGTTCTAAAGAGTATTTTCTGGTAGTGGAGGATAAATCATTTCTCACAGAGTTTTGTTTTTATTAGGAATTGTGATTCTTCTTTCATTATTCTCCAATTCATTATTCTGCAGAATTTGGCAAATCCAACTGCTTTGCTATTAAGTGGTGTGACAATGTTACGACATTTAGAGCTCCATGACAAAGCTGACCGGATCCAGAATGCTATACTCAACACAATAGCTGAAGGAAAATACCGAACTGCTGACCTTGGGGGCAGCACAACAACAACCGATTTTACCAAGGCAATTTGTGATCATCTTTGAAGATTGGCATAAGAGGAGTTTTAGTTTTACGATGGAAATGATGCTCATACGATGGCGTTCTTGGATCTGGTTTTGGTTATTTCAACATCAGAATCCCATGTTTTATAGAGTAGTCCATTGAGCTGCTCTTGGAATACACACCCATTCAGAGAAAGGTTAATGAGCCTAAACTGGCATCAATTGATTTTCATCTGTTGAAAGGCCAATATTATTTTTATCAGTTGGTTGTTCAAATTGGAAATAAAGTGTATCCTTACTTTGATCTTTCCTGAGAAGGTTAATGAGCCTGAACTGGCATCAAATGATTTTCGTCTGTTGAAAGGCCAATATTATTTTTATCAGTTGGTTGTCCAAATTGGAAATAAAGTGTATCCTTACTTTGATCTTTCCTGAGCTGCCCATGTACAGGGCTGAAGATAAATCCATTTCATCAACGCGAACCCCTGGCATCCCTTGGGAGGGTTCCTGGACTTTAAAGAAAATGCCTGCTTTCATGTTCGGTGTAATGGCAAGAAAGAGATATGGCTGCAATACAACTTCGTGTGACTCTGCATCCAAATTGATACAAAACCTTACAAATTATTTAAATGATTTCAATTTTATCTTCTTTTTTTATTTGAATTTTTGATAAATTAACTTTCTAATATTATAAAAATAAAAATATTAGAAATAATATCTTTTATCATCATTAAAATCCATGAATAACCAACCTTAGTTTGTAAACGTAATTTATAATTTTAAAAATAGGTTGAAAATTATATATCTTTATTTACAGAATTCATAAAATTGTGTGGAATTCAAAAGTTAGAATTAGAATTCAAGAGGGCACCGTAAGTATGTATGGTCGTCAATGGAATTATGGCTAGCTGTCAACTTACCAACCAAGACCGGCACCACCAAGCCTGAAATTTCTGGATTTCTACATTGTTAACAGAAATTTCTCACTTACCAGTTTGTCATCAGTTAGTGATTTCTTACTTCAAAAGTCTAAAGAAGTCATTGAAAATTTCACTCAGTTTAAGCGGATGATTAATAATCTAACCAATTTGGTCGATTTCAACGTTGAAATTTTGAATTGTCTACTTTTTTTTTTCAATTTTTAACTTTTTGATTCAATTTATTTTAATAACTTTTGTTGTTAAAAACATATCAGTTTATTAATTACAAAGTCTATTTTTATAAATTAATAAATTTTTATAAACAAAATAAATAAATTAATTTTTATTTAATAATATCTTTTTTCAATTAAATCTCAAATTTTTCGACGATTAATAACAATCTCTTTTAATCATATTTTAAATTCTTTAATTATATTCAATATTTTGACAGTTTTATGACAGTCTAACACCGGTTAAACCTTAAAGCTCTTGTCTTACCGTTTTAACACTTAACTTATCTTAATACTTATATAAAAGATTCAAAATTTATTATAATTTTTTTCATTTTTATAAATATTTTTATTATAAAATTGGTCAGACTAATTTACATCTTCATATAATAATTTTTATTAAATTTAAGATAAATAAGTTATTTACTTCAGTTCTGATTGCATAAAACAACACAGATTTGGGCCTTAAGATAACCCATTAGTGGCCCTTAAATCCAATTTGACATAGACTTCACTTACATGATTTAATTATGTTATCAATTTCAAAATTCAGAATAAATACAAAAAATAAAATTCACAAAAAGGACTTTTGCTACGGCCTACGAAGTGCGAACACTGCAAATCGCGAAACCCAGCAGCGACAGGTGCAAGAAAAGGAAACCGTTTTCTCTTATCGATCGCTTATTTGCGATGAGCGATCGGAGCAGGCTAGGCGTCGTCGCCAATCTGAGAGGCACTGCCGCGTTGCTCAAACTGACCACGGCCAGCTTCTCTTCCGCCCTCCTCACCTTCCTCTTCCTCTCGCTCCTCCTCTTCTCGTTTCGCGCTCTCGTCGAAAATGGGACCAACCACCTCACCGCCTTCGTTGACGGCGACCCTTCCCTTAAGTCTCTTCTCTCCCGCCTCGAACTCGCCGGTCATCGCTTCCCGAGTGACCACCGCCGCCGCCTCCGACGCCGTCCCTTCCTCCACGTCTCTCGCATCGGAACCCTAAATGACAATTTCTTATCCGGTGACGAAGACGATCGCTCTCTCCATCGCAAAATCCCTCCCAATGGTAGTGCGTTAATTCTCTCTAACTTCGATGCTAGGCTTGGCTTCTCTGGTTTTATCGCTGATAATGGTATCAGTGTGCCCGAGATTGTGCGTTATGGTGTTCAGTTCAAAGCTGAGGATATGAATATGAATGGGAATGAGAATGAGAGTGAGGAGACTGGATTGGAAAAGAGGAGAGATATGGAGAATATTGTTGATTTGCAGTTCGTCGTCAAGGAATTGGAATTCGGGAGACGTGACGCAGCTGCGTTGTTCTATTTAGTCAGTTTCTTGTCTGCTGCTTATGGGTGGGTGATTCTAGGGTTTACTATTATATATTCTTGGATTTTGGGAATTGTGTTTGTTGCTGTTGTGAATGATTTGTTAGGGAGGGGTAGTTCGATTTTGGGTGTTTGGGACGGTTCAAGATTGGGGCTTAAGAGACTCACTGGGTTTATTCTCATGAGATGGGCTGTTAGGGATGCTTTGACTCAGCTTTTGGGATTGTGGTATTTCGGTGAAATTGAAGATCAATACTCGTTTTTTAAGCTGTTTGTTAGGTTGAAACTGATGCCTTTTTCGATTATGTCTCCGTGGCTTCGAGGGTTTGAGAAAGAGATTTCCGGGTTTTTGTTTACTTGGTTTTTGTTGGATACATTTGTGGGGTTTATATTTGCGGTGGATGCGTGGGTTACAATTGTTGATTCGAGGAGGACTGGGAGGGAGATTATGAAGGAAGGTTGTTATTTGATATCGACAATGATTAATCAGGCTGTTCAACTAAAATGCATTGAAGCTATAGTTTGTGGGTCAGCTGTTAGATGGGTTTTGTCGCGGGTTTTTGGGAGACTTTTGGCTGCAGTACTTCAGTCAACTGCAGAGGTGTACTTCATGGTTGCTTGGCTGATTTATTATCTTGCAGCAAGGTGTAAGGACGCTCAATTGGGAGGAAGAAGGTTTGGGAGGAGAGAATTGGAAGGATTGATTGATAGCCTTAGATGATTTTTTTTTTTTTGAAGGCGGGTTTTGAGGTGAATGTTCTCATTCAGGTCGCTCAGCCGCGCTGCCAAAGTAGTGGGTAGACCATAACTCCTTGGTTTGTATGATACCCGTTTTTGCAGTCCAGTAAATCAGCACTACCACTGGTTGTTGTTGGCACCAGCTAATGTGTTGTATGTAGTTTTACCAGGGACCAATATACTACTTGTGTATAATTTCCAAGAGAATACTATTGTATATTTGATGCAATATTGTTTGAAATTCCTCTCAGTACCTGTTCTAATCATTCAACATTTGAAATTGAAAAAGGTATTGAATTTTCTCCTACTGTTGTTCGCAGTCTTTCTTGCTAGGAAATTGTAACTGTCTTCTTGCATACCATGTATTTGACTAACTTCACATGGTCTTGTTTTCCTTAGGTACCTTTCTAGAGAGGCAATCTTATGTTATCTTTGATTGAATAACAAAATTACAAACATAATTGAAGAAATATGTATTCAGAGTTTCTCTAATTATCATATTAAGCTAATTGGTTATGGGAATGCAGCACTTCTATTGTGCAGACCTCGTCACTGTCATTTTATATATATATATATAAAATTAATCAGGAGCTTTTTTTTTTTTTTCCCAGTTTGTGCACTTCTTTTTTTCAGTTTGTGCACTTCTTGTATCACATCGTATTCTTTCATAGGAAATCCTTATTCTGTTTTGTTTGTGGGTGTTGGGAAGGAGAGAGTACTTTTATTGGAGGATATGATAAAAAATGCTTGGTAAGCAATGCTGTGAGAAAACTTTCTTTTAAGTTTTATTTTTTGGCCATCCTCCAAACAATTGTTGGATTGAAGTTATATTGGAAGTGTTCTGTACGAAATCTCTGTCTGGGGATACTGATGTTACATATAGTGCTTCAGTCTTCATATCAGATTTGATTATATGTTGATGCGGGATCGGGGCAATCTTTATAATGCCGTATGATTTTGGTAGACTCGCTGTTTTGATCAGGAATGGGATTTAATGCGCCAAGCTTTAGGGACGCATCTTTCATTTGTGGGTTTGTTTAGGCTCATCGCAAGTCTTTTCACCACTGCTCTTGAAGATTGAATCTCACTCTAGATGGTTGAGAATGAGGCTTCAACCTGAAACATTTGATGGCGAAGCATCCCATGCCACTTAAAGTGAAGGATATATCACTCGTTGGGTTTTAGTGTTTAATTGGAGACTATCATAGTGCTTTGACCCTGAGATGTACGAGAATATATCACAAAATTACTTGATATTAACTGGGGCCTGTTAGGATATGCCACATTATCTTGACCTCCGGATTGCTTCCTGTATGCTATGCTCTTTTTCTTTTCTATCGGGCTTATCGTGAGAACCCAGTGCTTTAAATCTCTATTCTTGTCTTTTAGGCCACTTGTAGAAAGCAGTCTCTGGGAATCTGCTGCTGGACAATGCCTAATATCTACCTTTCGTCGACTTTTTATCACACATTTGATTCAAGATATCACGATCTTTTGGAGGAAAAAGCTGCTCCACAAGACCAATTTATCTTATGTCATTAGTTGTGACTTATCGACTTTTCAATAAGGGTTCTTTTTCCTTCTTGTTTAAACAAACTGTAGTATCCATATACAGAGCTTTAAGTGTATGTCCTCGGCAAAACCGTTTCTGCCTGTGATGCACATAGCAGAGGCCGGTTCTTAATTAACCCCATCGACCAGGACATCCCCAGCAAACTTGGTTCTGGTGTCACACAACACTTGTCCCAGCCATTAAGTTGTCAGACTTGTCTTAAGCCTTACTGCTTGCTAGCTAGGAGAATAAATGGTTTATAGAACGTTAGTCTTATTTTGTATGGTTTGAAATATCTGCTACTATCCCAATTTTTACAGTCTTTAAGCTTTTTGAAAAAAAAAAAAAAAAGAAGGAAGCTACAGAATCACTATTGAAGAAAATAACATTTAATTGTTCGACCAGCTTTCTCGAAACTGAAGAATAATAACATTGCTGATGTTCTTGCAATAAGAACTGCAGCTTTAAGCTTCATGCAATACTTGCATCATGCAACAAGAACAAAGCCCTGTCTGCAGAGCCTTATGTATGCCTTTTATCTAGTGGCAGAAACATGTGTTGTCTTTTCCCAGGAAGGTTTTGAAGAAAAAAGACATAGTCACGCAAAAGAGTAGAAGAAAATCTGCAAATTCACGAACTAAATTACATTGGTGAACTTCAAAATCTTTATGTTACATTTAATTCTACATAGTATACAAGCAATTTAAGGTTATGACTACAATTAGCATATCAGCATGAGCCTCACGATCAACCAATCAGTTGTCTCAGAACGTATCTATATGGACGACTAAAGATACAGACAAGTTCTTAGATCCTCCGGAGAAGTAGCACAGCGAACAACATCCAGGAAAATGCTCTCATCGCACGGGATGCAGAGTTTGTTGTCTGCATTGAAGTCATATACATCTTGAGCTTGATCCAACAATGCCTGGAATAGTGGATGCTTTAGTAACGTGATTTTAATTACAAACCTCTTATGGTTTTCTCCCACATACACTACTAAATGACCCTTTGGCACATCCTTTGGGATTGACTTCTCTTCATTCGACGAAGTCCTCAAGCCCCAGTGGTTACAGTACTCACTGCCTCCACAAGGCATCACACTACTCCCCATAGCTCTCCAGTTTTTAAGGCATGCTCTTAGGAACTTACTCTTCATGCTCATCATGGGACAGTAAAGAAGAAGATAGAGAAAGAGACAGAGGAGAGTTAAGTTGCTTCGGTTGTCGAAGAAAGGAAGAAGTTACGATGCGGGGTGGTACGGTAGTGAAAGAATGGTCTATATAAGTGTTGAAATGCCAAAAAGCCGCTCTTTTGGACGCATTAAATCGTTGACATGACAGGCAGCTAGGTGGCGAGCTTGAGCTATGATTAAATGACTCGGAAGTGTTTATGTACTTGGTGTTGCACCTTTCTTTACACTCGAAGCATTGCGCCTTGATTGGAATGTGTACGAACATGCATGTCATTGTTTATATAGATGGATTAATTATATAATTCTATACTGGCAGTATTCATACAAAGAGACGGTACTTATTTGTGTCTCCCTCTCTTTCTCTCAGCTCTTTAAGTGACGATATGGTGCTTGATCGGCGATCTTTCGAAGTTCTCGAAGTTAAGACCCCACAAGTTGAGAGTGGAAAAGATAAGATATGAAAGAGAGGCATGGGATAAGCTTCTTGGGCAAAGTGCGATTGATCCCACTTATTTGTTGTGTGCACTAATGGATATGGTAAAATATAGTAATTCGTGTACAGAGGGAGAGAGATAGAGAGAGAGGGAGACTTCAGTCTTGTAAAATGTCAGTCTTCTACGCAAAACATTTAACTGCAATTGTATGTTCATCCTTACGGGTTCTGTGCAAGGAAATGGGATTTCCTTGAGCATGATTTTGCTGTAATGAATTTCATAATCATCCAGCTAATCAGCTGACTAGATCACATTCTTGCAACGTAGGCAATTGACCACCGGCGTGAGCATTTTGCCAGTATCTTTGTTGGTAGGAACGGCACTTGCCTTTTTCTGCTGCTTATCTTAAAAGGGTCAACGTTATTTTTCTCTAAACATACCTTAAATCTCTCGATTTGTGGAATCAAAGATTGTATGTTGTCCGTACTCTGATGTTCTTTACGGAGTCATATGACCTTTGTCCTACAGATGGATATGTAATGAAGTGAAGCGCATCTCTGCAATCTGACCATGAATGCAGGACATGGGCTATGGACGATGTACTGCAAATTGAATGGAAAAGAATATCTTTTTGATCTTCGGTTGCAGAGCCAAAGACGAGATACAGTATGGAAATCCACGCTTTGAATCTTAAACAGAATCTTAATGTGCATAGCCCCGACAGCATTCTAAAATGTGTATATATCATATACGACTTTCACTAAATTTGCACACCAATCAAATCGTATGCTTTATGTTCCTTCTATTCCTAGCTAAGAAAACAAACTGAACAATGTATTTGTTCCAACTAACTATTTCTTAGAAATTTGTTAAATTTCCTTAACATGGTCAAATGCTCAACTAAGTGGAAGGAGTAATATGGTAGCTAGTTCTTGTGGGAATTGATCAAAACAGTGACTCGTACTATTCTCCTTTCCGCTGGTGGGATCATTAGTTGCGGTGATCTTTGCAAAGGCAGCACGTTGGTTCATCCCCTGAAGACAGTTTTGCTGTACCACCAGGTGGGGTACATGCGAAACTAGAGACTCTCAATGGTACACATCATATCTTAGTTACTTCTTGCATTTCTGTTCACTAGAAGTGGACAGAGTCTTAAACATATTGGACTACTCCATTTTCAATGGTTTTGCTAAAACGTGTTGAGAACTATGTCATGTTCACCTGCAGTTTCTTAGCTGTGAACACTCGTTTCCATCTGGCTTTGGCCAGTGACCTGAATTTGATGCAAAAGCCACCAAGACAGTGAAATTGGGAACTCAGAACTCTTAAGCTGTAAACTTTGACTCAAAAGGGTATTCACTATTCAGGGATCGTCCTCATCTATCACATTTTCAGGATATAGGAGTCTACCGTTATTTAGGCCTCGGCCACTAGTCACAGGTGCATGAAATGACACGTTTCCATGACAATGTGATATGGACTACGCCAGCTTTATGATTTTGAAGTAAACTTTCTAGCGCAGACTGCTTTATATTTTGTAAACGACCTGAAATTTTCACATATTACTTAGTACACGTACAGCAACTTTTAGGCGTCTCAAAATTTAAGAAGACAAGTAGGAGTGGTGCTATGAGTTTCAACTCTTCACTTTAAGTTTTTCTTTTGTAGAAAGTTTTGAGTTCGACTCACTAAAAAGAGGGAGAGGAAGAATTTTCCTTATTGATAATCCTTTAGTTTCTTGGAAATGTTCTTTGATCGGATCAATTGCGGACGTCTCACTTTTAGTAGCAATGTGAGAGTTTGAAACTACTGAGAATCTGAGGTTGATGAAAACCTGATGCTGACTGGAGAAGTAGTGATCAATCAGCAGCCGACTAATCACTATGTAATGACTTTTTGTTTGCAGAAGTGTGCAGGCTATGTAAGAGCCTAAAAGATCTTGAAATTCTAGATTTACCTCTTTTAGAATTTTGGGAAGAGGTATTAGAAGCTTAAGATTAGTTCGACAAAATTGGAATACCTAATACACCTTATTTTATTAAATCTTATCCATATATTTATATAAATTCTACACAAATATATGTACAAGATTAAGTGGCACAGAATTAAAACACTTAATGGAAACAAAGTATTCCAACCCATAGAAAACAGTTGGAAAGGTGGGAGGATTTATAGAAGGGAAGAGAAGCACATGATTCGGTAAACTCAGACCTCATTGGTGGGTGAGATATTTATTTGAGGCAGGACTTGGGAGTCCTTACTAGTAGAAGCCAGAGGATTGAAAACTCTTAATCTTAGTTAGGATTGAAACTGTCTCTAATAGTTAAGAGTAAGGTTATATATTATTAGATCTTTCCCGACTTCACGTATGAGTTGGATTTCTATTGAGTATTGTTGCTGTTATTTTGTTTTTTACAGTACACATTTAAAATTTCAGTTCTTTTCTTCTAACTTCACAAGATTCAGAGATAACGTAAATGTGTTTTATGAATTTTAATGTAAGAATAAGCAATTGAACTAACAAACAAGACTAGTTCCAGTAAATTACCATATGTTTCATCTTATATATAAGTTTTAATTCTCATTCCAACCCTCAACCAAAGGGTTAGAAATGCAAGTCACATTGGACTATGCCTCTTAACATAATAACATATTAAAATGGATGGTGTGATGATAGAGACAGTGGTTTGATAGGGCAGTTGGAACTGGGAAGAAACAAAAACAGCGTGTGCCACAAGAAGATCATTGGACTCTCCTTCTCTATCAATCTATAGCAGCAGTTGCATGTGCAATTCTCAGTTGTAATTAGCTGGCAAGTAGTGATTCAAAAAACTAGTTAAGTAATAATATGACCCCACCCTCCATAACTTCCTCCAACTCCCTCCCATGCCTCTTCTTGGGAAGCAATGACACATTTTTGCTCTCATGGTTCACAGTTGACAAATGTATTTCTATCAGCATTGTCTGGTTTAGTTTAAATATGAACAAACAGTAGTTTCCGTTTTACTTGGGAAGAGATTAGTATTGGCAATTGGCGTAGAGCTCCAAGTATAAATGCGTCTATGGAGAAAGTCTTCAGCTTTTCGTCTGTCATGCACACTGATAGAGATGAAACACACTTCATTTGAACATTCTCACATTATGTCATCTCATGCACAATCAAATCATTATAAGCACTGACGTGCTGGAGGAATGAGGTTACTTGTTCACAATGTATCTCAATAACACTTCCTTTTTATTTTTATTAATTTAATAGTTAAGAGTTTAAATACTAAAAAAAAATTATAATATTTAGTTTTACAACTGGAAAAGAAATCCTTAAATTTAATTTCTACCATCACAGGCCTAGTTCTGATAAACTGAAGTTAGACCTAAATATCATAATCAAACAAGAGGTTGCATTCAGGCCCCGACACCCATACATCCCATAATCCTTCCGAAAAGACCTCTCAACGGGTAAAACATGATGTAAGAATCCACTTTGGTCACTAGTGTGGGCCAACATCACATTTACCCTCTTCTTTGAAACTAGGCTGTCTATTCTAATGCTTTTGAAAAGCATCAAGTACCACTAGATGTTGCGACTGTAAATTGCTTAGTTTAAGAGGACTTTTGTCAACCATTCAAGCTAAAGCCTAGCCAACCACAACGCTTGACTCACCATTACAATAATAAGTTTCCTGTAATTGCTACTTCAAACAGCAATGCTTTTAAGGCCAATTTAACGAGATGCTATAAAATAAAATGCTGGACATCAGTCAGCTATATCCCTGGCTCTTACAATTGAAAAGTTGGACCCAATATCACGTTGCACAACATTCACCATATTCTGTGACCAAGTAACTTCGAAGATCTAAGAACATGATGTTTAGGTGTACAGGAGGTAAAAAGATTACTAGACAAAGCTTTTTGTTCACCCTTTTTACAGTTTTTTTAGTACTATAACATAATTCATTGCCACCTGGTAAATGGCTTATTCATGTTCAATTCTTCCTGCGTACGTATCTACCACCAGGAGTAAATCTTGGATACGGATGAATAGACGCCAATTCACGAATTCGCTGTATGACAGACTTCGGTAAAGGACACATGCCATGCTTCAATTTTTGCTCCACCTGCATTTCCCATACCCATAATGTCCTTTGATGCATACTGAGATATATACTATAGCTAGAAAATTTCAGACAACACCAAAATGCATTTACTCATGTTAATAAGATCAATGAAACTTTGACTACGAAGGGTCCTTCACCATATGTACCATGCCTTCATTATACATAACTCGGCAATATGCACAAAACACCATATAAATTAAATCTTACGTAAGAGACCGAATCGTCATTTATGTCAAGGTGAGGTTTCACAGGCACAGTCAGAAGAGAAAGTACACACTTGCTCCTAGTTCAGGTATCCTACTAAGAGGGATGCATAACCTGACTGCAAATTTGTCCCAAAAATCATCAAGATTTTAACTTATTACGACTTCATTTCCACATTTTGGTAACACAACACATAGGTAATATATACAAGTTCCGTAGTCAGACCTGAAAAAAGTATCCAAGAAACCCTCCAAAAAGTGTCAGTAAAATAATTTCATCTATTTCGGTTCCATAACTTAAGAAATGTGAAATTCACATAAAGGCACTTCATTCATAGTGGAAAGAGTAAACAAAGCTGCAAGTTGTTCCTCCATGCTCCAGCAACAGCTACGCAAATTATTCAGAATATAAATGGCCAAAGTCTAAGCATTCAGAAGAAAACAAGGCTCTTACCCCTCACACATAATACACTAATTACGATTTAAGAATGCCAACTGCTATACTCAAATTACTGTAATCATTAGTAGGCCCAGCATTTAGAACTGGCGAAAAGTTTCGAAATAATTAACATTCTGCATTAATCAACCAAGTCTACTATGAATTTATAACTCAGGGTGCCAGCTATAATTTTTTCTTGTTCTACAAACAACAGAAATTTCTATTAACAAATAACATAAAGAGCAATGGATACTCTGCCAAGATCACATGTGACACAGTAACTATAAGAAACCTAACCTCTTTCTTGTTTTGTTTTTGTTTCTGATTCTGCGCACAGCTAGCTTTTAGAAGATTTCTCCATTTATCCTGCATAGTTGAAAATTAACACATTTGAAAACTAAAAAAACAAACCAGGAGATTGCACTCAATAATATGAAGTACCCTCAGATCCACAGGTGTCCGGTAAGCAGATGATGAAAACAGAAGGTTCTTTATGTCCGTCCATCTTCCAGTTCCACACTGAGCAATACCATCAATCAAATTTGTCACCTCAGAAAGAGTCCACATTCTTTGATGCTTCCTTCGATCGTCACCCTTTTTAGATCTTCTCTTTATAAGGTCATCTTCCGACTCAGATGCAGTAAGCTCATCACATGATGACAGGGCCTATTTCCAGGAATGAAAACACAGCTCAAAGTGAACATTTGAAATCTTGTTTAAGAGTAACTGCCTTGAACTACAACATCAGTTACAAAAAGGTCCTGACACAAGAAACAGGAAAATGATTTTATAGCCGCAACCAAGTTCTGCAGTAACAATCAGGAATGTTAACACCACAATTATTTCATTCAGATTGCTGACTCTTATTCACTAAAAATAATATCTTCCCGAGTCCAGACAGAAAGGCCATAATGAGAAAACAACAGACATGCATTTAAATGATAAACTAAAAAGATCATATGATCTAAAAATAGAAACACGAGGATTAGGGTACAAATTGTTGTATGTGCAAGACACTTGCAAAAAAGGTTTTGTCCATGTGAAATGCCAAAAAGAGAATAAGATTCAATCTTCCATTTGGAAGGTGAAACAACAAAATATATTGACGTGTGCACTACCAATTTCCATACCAAAGTATCATATTTCTTTGGTTGTCTCCTCCGTGGGCGAGAGCCAGGTGGCGCTTGGATATCAGTGATAAGAGATTCCTCACTATGAGCAGACCTCGAAGCTCTCACTTGATGACTTGACTTGACCTTCAAATGTTGATCACTTGAAATAACCAGGGAGCCTTTTCGTCTTTCAATTGCAGATGAACTTCTTTTACATTTTGACACAAGATCTGAGAGCTTTTCATCATCTTCGGAGGTTCCGTCAATTCTAGCCTCACTTGGAGACAATTCCTTGGGATAACATGATAAACCTTCCACATGATGTGGTTCGACACTAGATCTGATCTTCTGACGCTTATCCTTTGAAATGGCTAAAGAACATTTTGGCATTTCCATTGCATCCTTTGAATTTGAACTAAAATATTCTTCAATGTACCTTTTAGTAGGTTTTCTCATTCTTTTTTGTCGGAGAAGTGTACCACCTTGAATAGCTTGAATGACTTCCCTTTCATTCTCATCAGATGATGTGCCACATACTAAAGGTTTCAAGTCATCAAGGTTCTCTAGATCTTGCGAATTGTGCAATCCAATATGCTCGGGTGATTCATGCTTGCATCTGATCCCAGATGAGTCACGCAATTTATAAGTTTCATCCTTATCAAGTGAAGCATTTCTACACTCAGCTTCAGGTATAGTTGTCGTAGATGATTCTGTAAGTCCAGGAACACCATTACTGCTTCCACTAAATCCTGGAGATTGACTTTCTGAACTTGAATTTACCAAATTGGGTCGTCCAAACGGAGTGCAATCCAGGTAAGAAACCTTCTCAGCTAACTCAATATCTGCGCCCAAAACACAAAAGGAAAAGTTAGACCACATGAGGGCACCTAAAACCAGAACGAAACAGACTGACTACAACATACAGTAACAAGTTTACCCAAAAGAAAATCTTCACACGCCCCAGAGATGTCATCTGTAGCATGGAGATCATCTACTTCATCAACATCATCTAGCAATCCATCAAGAACCTACTAAATCATAACTTCATCAGCTGAATAAAAAATAACCGCTCCACATAATTGCCAAATAGAGAGAAACGCGAATTAAAGATAACGCAAACAGGTAAGTTGTGAGGACAGAATGGGAAAAAAATGCAATTAACTTGACCCAAAATTAGAAAAATAAACTAAGAGCTAAAAGAAGTTAAGATACTGAGAAGTTAAACACGTGAGAGTTGCAACAAAAACTACGTACTCCAAGCTCCATTTCATCTGGTCCTTGAGCATAATTGGAATCCAAGCCGCCTTATGAAAAGAAAGACAAAGTATCTCATTATCACATAGAAGAAATACCCAGAAAATATTAACTAAGCCAGAAAAAAATTTGGAAAACTTAGCAGTTTCCTACCCATATTGCATTCTTTCACTTGGAACTTTTTACAAAGTCAAGCATTCCCAGATAATGTCTGGTTAAATACAAATGTTATTTTTTTGAGTTAAATATGTTACAATTGTTTTGTCTAAGCCAGTCTAGAGACAAGTTATTCTTTTAGATATATCTTCTAAAGTAGAGCATGCACATGCAGAGACTAAATTGATGGCATTTACTCTTTACTGACAACCCACCTATTGCTCAATTTTACACGGAAATTGTTTCAAAGATGTGGATACAATCTCATAAAACATCAGTAAGTTGTTTCGTTTCTTTAACAATTTATTATTAGATCATGAAGAATAGATGTTCAGATACCCACCACAATTTCTTTTTGGGCCATACCCAAATGTAAGAGAAAAATCTTCAATTCCTGAAAATTTCCAGGAATTTTCCTTGCCCAAACATAATACACCATCCACTGAGACACTTTCAGTTTTAGGTTCTGCAAGCAGGTGCTGAACCTCAGTTGCTTCTTCTGATGCAGATATAGAAGATCCATCCACCTTTTCCTAAGAAAAAAAATCACAACCAAGAACTTGAGTTTGTTTTCAAATCGTTGATCTCATAAAAACTTATGCAGAATGAAATCCTTAAAAAACTAAATACAGCAATAGCTTTCACTCTATAAAGCAATAACAAAACTTAAGCTTAAAAGCGTTTAAAAACAACCAAATAATGCATCACACACACTGTAATATTAAGATCAACTTCTCATATAGCACCACTGTCCAAAATGATGTCAAATATTGGAACACTTAATTAAGTACAGGAACAAAAAAAAGGATCAGAAGAAGGATGGAAAGAGGGAAAGTAGATATTTAATGTTTACAATATACATTCCGCATGCCCTGGCTGGAAGCATAATCTCAACCACATCACATTCCCATGATGAATGAGAATCTCTAAATCTCAAAAGCCACTACTGGCTGTGATCATGGAATTAGATACGCTGAATAAAACAACAAAGTGTGATATAGATGACTAGGCAAAGAGAAGAGACATGAGAAATGAAGAAAAAGAATGAGAATAGGACATATCAGATGATGTTGTTAAAAAATTTTCAGTTGTTTGGGCCTCCTAGTTAACAATAAGGAAACTGATTAATAGATGATATATAAGGAAAAGATAAAAAAAAGGCAATAAAACATTGGAAAAGATTAAAAGATTCCAGAACATGAGCAACTACTTCAACAATAAAATTACAGAACAATCACATAGATCCTGACCTAACAGAATGAGAAGGCCATCATTTGAAATCAAGACATGATAAGACCAGAAAACAGGACATATATATATATATATAAACAAGATTATTTACCCTTTGGCAATTCATACTGGCAAACTTCTTCTGCAGATGTTCTTCATCATCCATTTCATCCAATGCCCCCAAGATTGAAATCACAAATCCAAGCACCTCCAACCCTATCATTCAGTTACAGAGAAGAAATGAACATCCAAAGTAAAAAAATGTTTTCTTTGACCAGAAAAGCGACTTAACAACGTAACCAAACAGAAAAGTAGCACACAAATTCCATATCATTCACCAATAATGCCTGCAGAATTCTTGCACTGTAAAGATTAGGTGCAAGGGAGGCTGTAAAAGTGGCATTTTTGTAATCCAAGCAGCATTCTTGTATTGCATTTCACAGCAAACGTAAGGGACTTATTTCCCCTCTTGCCTACTGACTAACTCTTGTTTCCTTTCTATTTTTTTAAGAATGTAGCCCCTACCTTAGCCTCCGTCAGAAATTAAATGCCACAAGACCATCTAAATAATTTGCTGAAACAGCTAAGAAAAACATTGTTACTATATATTATTCAACCAACAGTTCCCATTTACCATTCCGACATGCAAGATGACCGAAGGTAACAAAAACTTGTTCTTGCAGCATATAGGTGGACCATTCCCACCAACTTTGTAATCTATTAATCCAAGCATATGTACATTCATAACCTGAATTCATTCTCACCATTCTTTCATTAAAAAGGGTCTCTTATCATCATAATTGCGGATTTCAGTATCTCTATCACGACAAAACATCAAATCACTCACAACTTATAAAAGCCCTTTACCTACCATCAATGCACGTTACACTTAATCCAAACTCACTTTCTTAATCCATTATCCCTAAACAGTAGAAAATGAAGTAACCAAACCCCACAAACCAAAAGAGTAAAACAAGGAAATAGAACATTTCATAAATAAAGATGCAGCAATTAGCTACAATTAGAAATTTAGAAAGAGGTGAAAAAAAACAAGATAATGGAGTACGTATAGATTTTCTGTAAAGAGGGGTCCACCAGAGGATAATCAGAACATCTCAATTTGATAAGTCTTCACATTTAATTAAAAAGAAGCAAAGTAATCGAAAATAAAGAAAAAAAATGAAAATTTGCCAAAAACCCAGAACAAAGAAAAAGATGGCAATATTCCGTTGTTTTCTCGGGAAGCAAACATTAAAATGCAGAAAAGAAAGAAAGCAAACCTCATCCATCAAGCAGCTTACAGACTCTGATCACAGAATCTCCAGCAACAAAAGAGAACAGTCCTAAGATGAAAAAAAACCTTAAATGAAAAAGATTAAGGTAAGCAAGTAAAGAGAAGGATCGGACCAGAGCAGACAGTGGTGCATGTAAGAGAAGAATCGAGCGGATGTCCGAACCGCCAAAATAGAGGAGAGAGAGCAGGGAATTGATAGGTGTGCTGTTGAGAGAGTAATGACTAAATGAAAGAGAGTGAGCATGAGGGAGTGAAGAGAGAAACAGTGGGCCCCCTTTATTTTTGCGACGGAATCGAAACGGGTTTTATGTTGTAATGAGCGTTTCACGTCCGCTGCTGCGGGTTTCGAACAGCTGGATAACGTTAACGGAATTTTCGGTGATGAGTAGTCGGCTTCCGCTTTGTCCACGTCATACAGAGTCATAACGCTACTATTATTGCTTACTGTAACTAAGATTATTATAGGCGATTATGATCATATTTAACATATGGCGACCATTAGATAATCAGGAGCTTTGAGATAAATTAACAAAAATCTTCAAGACTAGTTTTTTAAAATGATTTTTGAAAATTATTGGACTAGTTTTTTTAAATCTTCAAGACTTTGGGTTTCCTTTTTTAGTTTTTAAAAATGATTTTTTAAATTTATAACAATTATAAAAGAATATTTTTGGTGCCCTACTTTGTATTCTTGATATAATCTTATTTTATTATTATTAATTAATTACTTATTCTACTAATAAAATTGGACTTTAAAATCCTTTTTAAGTAAATAAATCTCAATTCTTAAAATAATTTTTATTAAATAACAAGTTTATAAATTCTTTAAGTCTAGATAATAAAAATTAGAATGTATTTTAACAAATAAATATTATATTACAAATGAAGTTTACAAATTTATTCTTAAATTATTTATTTTCAATAAAATGTAAAAATTTATCAATAAATATCATATAAGAGATTAAAATACAATTAATTTCTTTATCAACTCAAAAAATAATTTGAAATTGATGTAATTACAAAATGCTTTTGGGTTATTATTAAATTATAGCAAAATTTTGAAAAACTAAATAAATTACAAAAAGTGAAAGGGAAAGAGAAAAATGAATGGTTTCCATTTGTTCCATCGTAGGAGTTTGAATGTATAAGCTTTACACTAGGCTCAAAGAGTTGGAAATACCACTTGGGCAAGATTTATATTGATGACAAAAACCTAAGTCGTCATTACATCTGATCTATACAAAAACTAAAGTGCTTGGTTAGCCATTTCCTCCGTCACCTCTTCAGGAATTGGTATGCTCCCATAATGGGTTTGGGTTGCTATAATACAATGGTATCATATCTGGGATTTTCTTCTCTGGTTCTGTACACCAAAATTTCAACAGAAAAAGAAGAGGAGTAAGGTCCCAAACTCACTTCTTTTGGAAGGTCACTAGCAAGAAGTAAGCTACAAAACGGCTAAGTATGCCAGTCAGAACAAGAAGTTCCAGGCAAAGGGACCAACGACCAATGTCATAGCTGCTTTCCTTTAAAGAATGACAACGAGTAATCAACCAGACTCCAGAATACCTGCAAAACATAAGAGGCACCACTTTTCTGTCACATGGTTTATTCAGGCAAGGACATATTATTGAGGAAAGAACATAATGATTAATAATACAAACAAAACCTTTCAGCATTGGCAATGACAAAAGCTTCCATAGCCCATCTTGGGAAGCAGAAATATCCCAGGTGCTTAGCTAGCATGTTGTCTTGTGCCTGAGTTGCAACCAGAGTCATGACAACAGGAAGAAGTACAGACCACTGCACAAGTGCAGAACGTGGATGAAAATAATTAGCAATTATATCTGTTTTGGACTTCGTATGAGCTATTGATTCAGCTTACCAGTTGGGCAGGACTGGGTGCAAGGTAGATGGCAAATATGTAAGCTATGCCGGTCACACAGTAGACAAGGCAAAGCAAAACGACATAATTATCTTGAAAGGTTGATCTAGGATTGTTGAAGAAATAAAACATAGACAAATAAACCAAGGGCTTGATCAGAGTATTGAAATGGTCAAGTGTATCTTTCGACAGAAAATAAGCTAGACTGCTGATTCCTGATGCGCTTTCTCTCCAGTAGTGTAGCTTATCCAGAGAGAATGATCTCAAAGCTGCAATCATGCATAGTAATGCTGCATCAAGAAAGGAATATAGTGTGAATCACAAAACCAAATTCAATTTACCATTGACACTATGTAGATAAGATACTCTATCAGCATTTCAATCCTGATATATGATATATAGACTGTTTTCTGGTTTTGCTTTTGTTCAACTTACAAATAGCAATGACGGTGTAGGTATAGCCTGTGGATCCAAACGTGGCATCATCCACTTTGGCCAGAGTTCCTAAACAGGCTCCAGCGAGCAATAGAATCACATAATCAGCTACTTGTAGTCTAGCTTCTCTTAGTCTTTGTTTGCCAACCCTGAAAACAAGTAACTCGTAAGACCAAAAGAGTTCTTCCAACTGAAATTACCCAACTTCGATTTGCAACCACCTCCATTCAATGAGAAAGATAAGAAAAAACAATAAATACTTTGTTTCCTAACCTATGATTGCTAAACCAGAAAGATAAGAAAACGACCAAGACATACAAAATCTGGAATTATAGAGGAACAAAACAAGTGTTCGGTAAAATGGGATTGCCTCAAAGACTAGAACTATATGTTCTAACATAGGAAAGGAAGATGAACAGCGTACCTCCCTAGGAAGTATCTGTACTGACGGCTTATGCTAGGAGTTCTTCGGTTGGACAAATCCTTAGACCTGACAAAGTTGTGCTCTATATGAGCTCGCTGCAGCCCAACATTAAACTTGATATCCTCCCAGAACTCCCCAGCAAAAGACTGAGATGGTGCCCCAGAACTTGACTTTAATGGATCACCTGGATTTGCGTCTCCTGAGGTTGCAGGCAGTCCATCAACCAAATGCAGCAAATCTGCGGGCACTGGATATTGATTATGTAGCATCCATCTGATAGGAAGCTGTTCACGTGTCACATTTTCCGGTTTGATTATACCCTCCAAAATGTCAATTAAGTGGTCTGGAGGTACTACACGATCTGGTATTGTGATTCCAATGCTGCTAAAGTACTCTTCTATCTTTTTCGTTGATCCATGATACGCTGTAAGCCCACCTTTGGCCAGAAGTATTAAATCATCAAACATCTTGAACAGGGCATGGCTGGATCAGAAGGAGTGGATTAAACGTCATATGTACCTTCTGATGTTTCTTTTTCCATGTTAAAAGTCAGACAGAAAGATAAGGTGGATGTTATACCTTGGCTGGTGGAGCACCATGCAGATGTTCACTCCCTCAAGAGCTTCACGCCGAAGTGCTTTCAAGAGTAACTGCGATGACGCACTGTCTAAACCAGTTGTAGGCTCATCCAAAATCAGTAGAGAAGGTTCCATCACCATTTCAAGCCCAACATTCACACGCTTTCTCTGCCCTCCAGAGATTCCTCGCTTCTCCACTGTCCCGACCAGTGAATTCCTCACTGCCTGTAGTCCTAGGCAATCTATGACTCTTTCAATAACAAGAACCTTGTCTGCCTTAGGCATGTCATCTGACAATCTTAAAGTATCAACAAAACCAACAAAAGAATCAAAATAGACTAAAAGCTGTAAAATTGAAAATAAAGCTCAAAAACTGAGGAAAAGGGTTGAAACTTGGAGGGACGAAATTGCTTACCTGCACCTTGCACTGAACCGGAGATTCTCTTCCACAGTCAAATTTCCATGCACAATGTCATCTTGTGGCACAAAACCAATAATTCTTTTATAAGAATGTATCGATTCATTCTTTCCATTTATCAGAATTGAACCTGAAACGGTGCATCCAGTTGCTTTTCCTGCCAAAGCACTAAGAAAGGTTGTCTTGCCAGCTCCTGATGGACCCATGACAGCAGATACTCGACCTGGCATTATTTTCCCGCTAACACACCTCAGCAAGTGCTTCTTCTTTCCTTTCAAAGTCAATGTTAGGTCTTTAAAGGCCACCTCAATCACAGGCCTAGTCCGAACTTCACCATCCGTTGCCATCGAAATTACTCCTGAGAAGGTCAAGTTCGCTTGTTTCTCCTGCATTGCTTTCTCCTTCTCAAGTTGACCATATGCATACTTAAAAATTTGGCTGTGGCTATGCAGCTGCTTTCCCTTGGGCATTTGCTTCTTGGCGTGTTTATCCCCAATCTCAAAGTTAAAACCTTCTTGACTATTTGGATCATCTTCAATAGAATGCATCATTTTTGTAAGGTTGCTTGGTTCTTTTTTGCCTTTTGCTCCTGCGGTTGATGCACTTGAGGGACCTGGAGCCACAGGTGGCAACTGATCCTCTCTCCTTGCTGTCGATTTTGCCCGAGAAAATGTTCTGGACAACTGTTGCTGCAACCCAAATCCACGCTTCTTGGCTACATCTTTTGCAGTTTTCCACCTTTCACGTGCCTGTGCAGTCTCTCTTGCGTGCCTCGCTGCAGCCTCTCTCGACTTTGCTGCTTTTTTTTCTCGCGTGGAGAGAGCTTGGTCAGAGCAATTCACAATAATAAGCAGCAGCAATGCCAATGCAACCTGTGTAACAGACCAATGTGAAATTGACTGCAGTTAACAAAACACAGAAAGACGGCAAATTTTTCCAATTTTTAGGACCAGAAACCCAAGAAAAGCGCCCTTCAAAATCAGAAAGGAACAACCAGAAGTTAAAACTGACGAAGAATTATGAGATTGAAAGCCACTATTGTAGAACCTCTTGGTGTTCCATTGGATTTTGTGTTCCAACACTAGAAATTGATTACTTACAATAAGCATGACTCCATAAGCGTGAAGGTTTTGATTTGCTGTGTTTGGATTGCAGGTAGATAACTTGAAGCACGCTGCAAAACCAAACTCTGGTCACATATCCATACGAGAAAAGAGCATATGGCAAGCAAAGCTCTTCCCCAAGGATAGAGCCTATTGTAATATGTTAAAAAGCTGAATCAAGTATCCAAAAGCAATTCCACGCAGCTACTGATACAGGATATGTTGCATGCAATCATTTTATTTCCATTATAAATGATCTAGCAGTCACTGGTCAAAGTACTAATAGATCATACGAATTTTCAATAAAACTAAGAAAGTCGACATTTTTCTTGGCATTAACCCTTTATTAGTTTCTTCTTTCTAGTGAGGATTGATTGCCTGAAAGTTATCTGATGCATGACGGCAAATGAATCTTCCAAGTTAGACGTGAAGAAAAGCAGATCTTAACCAATTGAGCACTCATTTGATTTTGGTTTTCCATTGTGGTTGACTCAATGGCATCATATGTTAAGCATGTAACGAAGCTATCTTGTGTTTTTAAGATCCCTGATCCTAGTAGCAATCCTGCATGATGGCATATTCATCTTTTTTCTAGATTAAGATACTTTATTAAAACATATAATATAGAGTTTTGTGTGTGTGGTGAACTGCTAAGGCTTAGAACTCTTTAACGTGAGTCATGCCATAGTCAGAGAATTGAAGAGAAGGAAACAAAGAAAAAATGGCGTTGTCAGAGAAGACTCACATTTCTGATAAGTAGAACCCATCTGACAATAGTGTCTGTATCCATAAAATCGTAAAGTTAGTATAAATATATGCCAAGGAACAAATCAATGCACTAAAATCATACAATCAAATGCAAAGGTGACCAGGAAAAGCTGTTGAGGCAAGTTCAGATTCCACCACATTACTATCTTCCAATAACTAGCTGCAACTGATTAGGCAACTGCAGTGAGATATGGGATAAAAATAATACCCTTTAGTGCAAGAGATATTAGATGTGATAGTGGGACAGTATGATCCTGGAGAACAGAAGAGTTCATTGCCTCTCCCAATATCAACCCATGCATCCGCACCACCACAGCTATGCTCTGGATGTCCAGGAGGAATTTGGTATGCGTATCTGCAAAATTTTCGCTAGTGATAAATATTAATGTTTAGTGATAAACCATCAAAGGCACAGGAATTCAAAATACTAGAATATGAACTTACGGTTCACAGACTCCAGTTGTTTTATTCAGCTTTGCAAGAGGACAATATGAACCTAATGGACAAGCTTCATTGAAAAAAAAAAAAAAAAGAGGGAGATCAGATTCAACATTTGGATCATTTCTAGCATCAATCACGTATGCACCAAAGGGCATTTTCCTGTCAAATTCCTCCAGTCTATAGAATCCACCTGATTTCTGTTTCCTATCAAGAGTCAAAAACTCGAGTGCTCTGAAAATCTGTTCTATTGAATGACCTCAGGCTCATATAAAAACGGGGCCTTCATATGAGTTGAAAGTTCGTAGTTAAATAGCATATCTACAATGATCAGAAAAAGCCTTCTGATTCAATAGTAAAGAAAACTTAAAGCCCCCTCATCCACTAGAACTTCAATTTTAACAGAACATAATATTTTTTTGGTCTGTCCTGGTGATATACTACTTACGTATCATGCAAGTGAGGCCCTGTGGGCAGAAAAATCCTTCACAACAAGGCTGACAGTCTTTAGTCCTTAAAGGCATGTCATTTGAAGTTCTGATATCAACTTTCTGTTTTAGGCTCGCACTACAACCCCATCCTGGCTCACATCCAGCAGCCCAAGAACTCAAATTGCAGTTTTTGTTAGGTCTCAAGTGAGTGGTGGTTGCCTGTTCGGCCAGACTTTGTATATAGAATTTGATTTCTGCTGCTGTGCATAATCGCTGTGTAACGTCTCCTGCAAATCAGAACGGTGAAAAACGTACTTTTTTTTTTCTCTCGACAAGAAAGTCACCTATAAACACTGGAACAAACACTCGTTACCTCTAACTTTCTTGACACAATTGGTAATGAAATCTTGTTTTCCTTTGAAATCGAAGGCACCGTCCCAATCTGCTTTCCTGTTAAAATATCAAAAAGTCGTTGTATTAAAGCAAAGGGGTGGGACTAGTTGGAAAAAATTACGCATGCAGAAGCTACTCACACATCCTTAACGCAAAATCCCAGACTATCCAATATGTCATCATGAAACACTTGACTGAGGTTCGAAAGCTGATTATAAATCATGTCTGTAATAAGGGGAAGCACTGCTGGATTGCCTGTCTTGCTGTAATCGTCCCCATCCACACAGCTTGAGTATGGGAATGAATATAAAACAAGAAGAAGAAGCAACAAAACATGCGGCACCCGACATATGCTTATCTTCACTCCACTCATTTCCAAAACTTGAACCTCTCTCAATTTGAAGCTGCAGCAAACTAATTACTATGAACCCGCATAGAAAAATCCAATGCGGATTAACCATGGCATCCTTGCCAACGAAAAGCTACAAAAGAAATTACAAAATATTGATGGACCAAGGAACAAAAACTCGGTGAAGGATGCTAGGAAAATGCTAAAAGCACTTGAAACAACAATGGAAAGGAGAGACAAGGTGACGGAAATGTGTAGGTAAATGGAAAATGGATGAACTTGGATCTTTGAAGGAAGTCCTTGTGTTAGGGAGCAAGAAATGGAGGGGAGAAACAAGTGCCTACATTGTAGGAAACATGCGTATGCATGTCACCTTGACTATTTAGATAGGTAAGTTCGGAGTCAATTTGTGTACGAATGTAAGCCAAGCTGTACACAATGTGAAATTTCTTTTTCTTTTCCATTATTAGGAAAACAAAAACATCTCTTTTTGCCATATTTACTGGCAGTCAAGAACTTGAAGAATCTGGCATATTTACATGCGCTTTCACAAATTAGATAGAAGTTATCCTGATAAAGATGAATCCTTGATGACCAGGAGTGGACTCTGTTTAATATTAATATTAATATTTATTTCATAATTTATTATGAAATTGTTTAAGATTTCCAAAATAAAATATCGTTATGGTACAGCCATAAGTTAGGGGTTTAATTCCTCTATCCTGTCTAGGATCATGTTGCCTTTATACATAAATAGTTATGATTGCCGATAATGTCTTCCTAACATTTGTATTTACATGTCATTTTGTGACTCTGAGATCAAAAGTACCATTTTCGTACCGTTAAACATGTTCACATTCTCTTCATGAATAGGCAAATCTTAAGATCGAAAACAAAGATATCAAGCAGCATCACATTCTGATTACCGTTAGGTATAATGTTCACTCCAGATGGCCTTGAAAAATATCCTGACAAATGAATGAAGAAGCTTGTCACTTGATGCCAATAAAAAAAAGCCTTCGTTTATGTGAGCTTCTTATTATTGAAATTTCAGCATAATGTACGATTAGTTCTCAGACTCTTTGGTTGAATGTCTTCAAATGGTTTCACTGTATTATTTGCATTTACTTTCACTTTTTTTATCAAGGCCTTCAATTTCCAGAGGTGAAAGAAGTTTTGTGGTTTCACCTATGTATAGACTGCCTGTTCTATTAACTATGTTACTGTTATATATTCACTTAATATTGTAAACCTTTTCTTTCATATTCTTTAATGGTTTTGACTTTTGACATTCATATTAGAGAGTGTTACAAAATTTTTCTTTATCAATTTTGAAACACTTTAATATTTCTTTTTTTTTTTACTGGTTCAAAGTTTTTAATTGTTTGGATTATATAAATAGCAACTTAGGAGGCGACTTTAATGGCCATATAACGGCAACCTTGGAATAGACTCATAGGGTTTCGATTAAAGAGATAGGAATAACAGTGAGATTGTTTTGTTAGATTTTATACTAGCATTTGATTTGATGGTAGCCAACAAAAAAAAGAGGAGAACTAAGTTACTTTTAAGAGTAGATCGGTAAAGACTCAAATTGACTACTTTCTTATAAGGACGAGCAATCAACCTAGTTGCAAGGATTACAAGGTAATACCTAACGCATGTTTATCAACTCAGCACATATTGTTAATTATAGATCTTATAATCAAGGATTGAAGAAAAAAGAGAAGACCTCGATGGTGTACTAGAGTTAAATGGTGGGGTATACTAGAGTTAAATGGTGAAATCTAAAAGGAGATACTATGAAACAACTTAGTGATAGAGTAATTTTGGAGAAGAATAGAAACTGGAGGGAGCTGCCAACTGTATGCGTGAATAATAACTCTTATAAGGAATGCAACTAATAAGATCTTGAGGGTTTCTAAAGTGTTTAGGGATAGTAAGATAGAGTCATGGTGGGGAATTAAGAGATATAAAAAAAGTGAATATTAAGAAGGTTGCCTATAAAGCTCTATTGGATAACAATATAAATGTAGAGAGGGCAATTAATAGTAAAAGTTAAAAATTGGCAAAGAAAAAGGCGAAGAAGAAAGTTACAGAAGCCAAAAGTTGAGCTTATGGGAAACTATTTCAACAATTTGAAACAAAATATGGAGAAAGAGATATATTTAAATTAGCGAGAGTCAGGGGATGGAAAGCGAGAGACTTGGATCATGTTTGTTACATAAAGAATGAAGCAGGACAAGTGCTCGTGGATGAAAATGACATCAAGAAAATATGGCAAAGATACTTCTATAGCCTTTATAATGAAGATAGAGATGACAGCTCCTTGGGTGATCTTAACACGTCCAAGAAATATCAGAACTTCATTTGTTGTCGACAGATCACAAGAGAAGAACTAAAGGAACTTTGAGAGAGATGATGATTGGAAGGGGAGTTTGACCTAATGAGCTTTTTATAGAGGTGTGGAAGAGCCTAGATGATACGGAAACTCCAAAAAAACAAGCTTCTTGAAACCCCCTAATCCTATTGAATCAAAACCCTAATCTTTCTATTCTAAGAACATGCTAGATCAAACCCCAAA
>JANZXR010000004.1:31145781-31161466 GCA_027575705.1 Erythroxylum echinodendron | reverse complement strand
TATGACTAATAATATATTTTTTAATTATTTATACAATAATTAATAGTTTATTAAATCAATGGGCTTTTTAGTCATTTAATCTCTTTTCAGTAACCGCAACCGCAACCGCACTTGCCAAACACGTATTTTCATATTTCAGCAGTTACCAAAACAGCAATCTCAAACACAGAAGTACTTATTGAAAATAAGTACTTATTATTTCAGCAGGTTATCAACCGCTACCGCTCCCCCAAACCAAGCCTTAGCCTCTATCAATCATGTCATGTATATCATATTTTAATTTTTCATTTTAATCATGCATACATTTAAGAATTTTTCAATATATTTATACTTGGAAGATTGTTTACTCCTTTTTATATCCATGGCCTCTAAATATTCAACTATATTTATACTTGGAAGATTGTTTACTCCTTTTTATATCCATGGCCTCTAAATATTCAACTAACTTATCATATGAAAGATTAACATCACAATTCTCATTCTCATCATAAGAATTTAAAGAAGAGGGTACATCATCATTATTGTAACACCCCATACCTGATAATGGAATCAGCATACCAAGTGTTACCATATTTTTAGATATATAATACTTCAAACTACAACATTTTATACTTAAAACCTCATTATTCTAGTGATTACTATTCACTTTATAAAAATTTTGATAGAGTTTCCTCTATATTTACTTAAAACCTCCTACAAGAAACTTCAATACACTTCTCATGCAAGCTACTCAAGTATTCATCTCCATGTCAAGCTCCTTGACAAAATAATTTACCCACCCTCCAATACATTTCAACTTATCTAAACCAAATTTCACACATAACTTTATGCAATCCTTCATTTTTTTATATGTACATGTCATAAAAAAAAACAAATGTAACATTTTGTAGTACATGTACCTCCAAGTTTTTCAAGATTCTCTATGTGACTCTTGTTTTATAGTAGATTCACCATAACTTTCTTCTGATTCTCTTCAAAATCTACGCATGGAAAGAAAATCCACACGCTAAGTTATAGGCTTAGTGGTGTTTAAGCAATTCTATTTTTCATTCAATTCAATTCATTCAACCATAACATGCATACTATATAATATTTTTCAAATATAAATATCTTCATTTATTTCTAAGCATAAATAGGCATTTAAAATCAAGTTATGAAATACAAACATGTATTTATTTTAATAATTCATATCTAATTACACAATGATGAACAAATTGTATAATTTAATTTACAAATCAATTACTATTTTCACTTGAAGTTCCTTAATCATTAGTCATGCATATTTTTTTTTTGGTAATTGCCTCAAAGTAAAATCCAACGGAATTGTATTGCCGAGCCAGATAAATGGGATTTTAAAATACGGGACCGAGTTCTTGGAACCATTTTAATATTTACATATCAAGACTACGCTCTCAGAGCCATGCAGTTTATAATACAAATCAAATATCTTACACCATAACCGAGCTCTTAGAACCATACAGTCCGGTAACATATTTCATAATGCAGTACTCCTAACTCCCTAATTGACATGCCAACCTTATCACATTCCTCCAATTCATATATATTTAACTCAGGGCAAATCTAACTTCATTCTATTGAAATTTAATGATAAGCACTTATAATAACCAATTCAAGTTATTCCATATTCGCCAAAGTAAATGTCACTCTGTAATGTCTTTTTTTTCTCCATTATTGGCTTTAATTTGGTCCATATAACATTCAAGATATATTCATGTTACCAATTTGTCAAAAAAATGTATATCAAATTTCCAAATTCTAACATATGTATGCCAACTTGGGAAAATACAAATTATAAGTCCAAAATCCAAATTAATCACATATACTACTTCATTTACAATCCAATTAAATATTTTTAACAACAATTTCATAAAATCCTAATTTTATCTCAAGAATCCTAAATTACCCAATACACAATTTTTAGGAAAAATAGAATTGCAAGAACGTATACCAAATTGATGTCCAAATCTTCAAATTAAGCTTCCATAAACTTCAATTTTACCATTAATTCCTTATTCCTTCTCTTTCTCTTTCTCTCTATCCTTCAATTCATCTTCTCTATCTTCATAATATTCCATAAAAAATTTAATTTCATACATTTTATTCATTAATGCATGCAACTATACCAAAATCATATACTAAAAATAATAAAAATTCCATTAACTTACCTTATAAATTTTCAGGTATTATTAATCAAGAATACGCATATACCTTTTCTTCATCTTTTCCCAAATTTTTGTTGATATGGTGAGTTTAGGGACCCTAGGTTAATGATTTAGTGTTTAATAGGTGATTTGAGGGTTAAAAATAAAGAAAGTTGACTTGAAAATGAAAGGAAAATGGAGAAAAAAGGAGGAAGCTTGTTCTCGACTATCTTTGATGAAGAAGAGAGTGTTAGGTGGCAATTAATGTCATGCAGTCCCTTAATAACTTCCCAGTAAAGATCCAAAATTAACTTTAACTTTTAATCCATTCTTTCTTTTTCTCAATAAAAATACTCAAAGAAAAATATCAACCTCACGTAAAGACCTTAATTAATATAATTTATTTATTATTATTATTTTCGGGTTTGAATTTAACTTTTTTCAAGTCAAACTTTTAGTACTGGTCAACTCTTGGTCAAACCTTCAAAATGAACACATTTTCAATTCTAATTTGATCCTTGGGCTATTTTTAAATAATATTATCTAATGCCAATTAAAATAAAATGTAGTTTGGGTTTCGGGTGTCACTAATCACCTCGAGATATATTATTCACCTTAGGATATTCACGGCTAAAAATTACTGTTCATGAAATCAAGATTTTTGAAGCGTTACAATTCTTCCCCTCTAAAATAAAATTTCTTTCTCAAAATTTACCTATATCAAATGGTCACGGATAAGACTTTCTTATGGTTTCTTTTGGTTCCCATGTAGCTTCCTCAACCTCGTGGTTCGTCTATAGTACTTTCACTAGTGGAACCATCTTGTATCTTAGTTATTTTGTATCTTTTGTTAGAACCTTCACTAGCTTCTCTTCATAAGTTAGATCTAGTTGTATTTCAATATCTTCCAGTTTTATAATGTCTGATTGATTAGACCAATATTGCCTTAACATAGACACATGGAAGGCATCATGAATCTTTTCCATATGTTGTGGCAATGCTAATCTATAGGCCAATGGCCCCACACGTTCAATGATCTAAAATGGACCAATGAATCCAGGGCTTAACTTACCCTTCTTAACAAATCAAAACACTTTCTTCCATGGTGAAGCTTTCAAGAAAACCTTGTCACCTAAAATATATTCAATGTCCTTTCTCTTGAAATATGTATATGATTTTTGGCGATCATAAGCAGCTTTTGACCTTTCCTTTATAATTTTCACCTTATCCTCAGTTTCTTTTATCAATTCTAGACCCACGATCTTGCTTTCACTAAGTTATGTCCAACAAAAGTGTAATAACCACATACCCTCTCGAAGGAGATATGGATGCCACAAAAATCAGTGCAAACAAATCAAAGCGTTCAAAAACTTCCATAAAACAGTTTAGCAAACGTACATGATAGTACATTGAACTTAATACAAATTTGTTCCAAAAACCAAAACCAACTTGAAGCATAGTTATTACAAAAACTTACAATAATTCGGAATCATACATTTTATAAACAAGCCAAAATATATATTCAAAATACATTTTTATCAAAACAAAACTCAGACTCCATTGGCTATTGCGGTTGACTCGTCCCAGTCTTTATAATCCTCGTTCTGAACCTACACGGGACAAATCCACCGTACTAAGCATATATCTAAGTGAATAATAACTAATATATATATATATATATATATAAAGTGATAACTCATCATATTGAATCATGTAATAGCATAAGCATGCATTAACATATTAGTTTAACAATAAAACAGACATAATGCATTTCAGAACAGATTTTTATAGTTAATAGAGTTGAATATCAAAGAGGGTATCAACCTTTCAAAATCATAATGCAATTTTGTTTAGGTCAGAATCAAACATTTATCAGAACATAAAATCAGATGACTACGAAACTATTTACAGAAGCTGGTAACGGGACTCATATAGGAGAGACCGAAGTCTCGACACCAAAGTTTCACAAGAGAGATCGAAGTCTCAACACGGAAGTGTCAAAGGAGAGACCGAAGTGTCGCAGGAGTAGCTACAGACCCTTTTAGGCATGGCTATTTACCCACAACTAGGAATCAACAGTTTTAAAACAAAACAAAGTCATTTCATACATTTTATATGCAAAGCACGTAGTCAATCATATTCACATACAAGTAGCACTTCCAATGATATAAACATGCATCAAGCGCCTCAAATAATCATTGTCCAGAATTCCAACACAATCAGCATAAATCAAATTCAACAAGCAAAACAAAGTAAGATGTGTCCATCTAAGATTACTCACAAAAGTTTCCTTATTACTTATTGCCACGAAGTCCCGGCAATATCTAGAAGTGGTTGTTCTATGCATTCCTCTATAACATTTAACACATGGACAAATCACTATTGTGCATGATTAAGCATTTATTTATGTATACTGAATAAGTATGATGCATGTTCATGACAAATTCTTGGGTGTTTCCTTACTGAACTGATGTAAACATCAATTGTAGTTCAAAAGTTCCAAAATTCATACATTCAATTACTATTCCAGCTTTTGCTTGAAGCACCTCATTTGGGTCAACTTTGCATAATCAATAAGATTAAGAAAATGATGTATTTCTGTAACACTTTCTTCTAGAAAATTATTCCTCTATGTTTTAAGTTTCTAATGACACCAAGATCATTCAATTTGTTTCAATATTCTATGAGTTATGCTCAAAAACCACAAACTGTGTACATTTGGAATTTTGGCTAGAGCATGATCATGCAGTCAAGTTATACAACTCATATCTCTTAATTCCAAGATCCAAAATTACAAACTTGATACCAATTTAAACCTAAGAGAATAAGCTACAACTTTGGTGAAGAGACCTTAGTCTAATTCATCCTACGTCAATACAATTTATTCAATAACTATAAGACATGATTTTTGTCCCTAGCAGTGCTACAGCCTAAGCCAAGACTCAATTCCATGCTAATTTTGAAAGTCTTAGAGACATAATTAAAATTTGATTTCCCTAAGAAAGTTATAGACATAAGTCTCCAGTTTAATCTAAATTAAGAACCAACTCATTTAGAAATATACAGATCAAGTTATAATCAAAATACTGAAGTGTGTTCAGTGAAATATTCCAGGTCACACTATTCCAACAGATTCCCTCACTTTCATACAATCAGTCTTTTTCAAATTAATCCAAAAGGCTATCAATTTTTGTGGAGAGGTATAAAAATGTGTTAGGAATCTATTGGTTTAAGAACCAAGTCATTTGGAGGTTGGGAGAAGAAGTTATAGCCAAAAGACTTTAAGTTGTTAAAAAAAAATACTTTAGTTCATAAACTCATACATGCAAACTATCACCTTTCTCTCTCTAGATTAATAAAATGCAACTTCTTCTTCTTCTTCTTCTCCTCAACCTAGTTTTATACACTTACATTCACCACTTTATTTCACTTCCAAATCATCCTAACTCATTCTCAACACAACACAAAATCAAGTTTATAGCAAAACGATCAAATGATGTTATTCATAAATAACCCACCAAACACTTACGGACGCCCTTGCGTGCTTGTGCACACCCATGCATATCCATGCACGGCTGTGCACTTCCACCAGCTTCTTTCATTTTATCTTCTATTGATTTTCTTCATTCCTAAAGCATATATTCGAGACCTCTATACCCAATATAACCTCAAAACACATCAGGTGCAAGCTTATATGAAATTCATGAAAATCGAAACCTCACATAAGCTTTCTCTCACTACTGTGTTTTCATTCTTCTACACTTCTATATTCATCAATTAAAACATATGACACTTAAACCACTTCTTCTACTTCCATTTCTGCTCATTCAGCTTAACAACATAAAACAAATAAAAAATCCAAGGTTTAATCTTACACATCAAAATTTCATATATTCATTCACACAATTTCTAGTTTCTGCATTTGTTCCATTTCTAGCACTATTCACTTCACTAATTTCTCAGTTAACTCCTTCTGAACACCACCAAAGCTACCCTTCTTACACAACTCAAGCATAAATTTCATTTTCAATCATTCAAACATCATCAGACTCATTTGATTCATTTCTATAAACACTCAAATACCCACACATATCCAATGAGAAGCAGAGCATATATATTCATTGATTTTCCATAAATTTCTACATCTCCCCTAACACAGTTTCCAACCTCAAAACTTATTCCAACACTAAAGCATCAGCAAATGCATTTACAAAGTAACCAAAAAACTAACATAACTTACTTAATTTTACAGCAAAGTCCCGGTACTAATAGTGATGAACAAGGCTTCAGTGGTTGGGGAAGAAAACATGCAGTACAATTACAAATGCTTTATGATGCCTTCAGTGAACAACAACCGAAAACCTTATTCTCTTGTCCAAGAAACTAATATAACCACGTGTAGCCCTTGCATGTAGACCATATGTCAACATGCAAGGCTGCCAACGGTCACAATTTCATTGGTTTATTTTTTAACATTAGTCTAAAAAAAACAATACCCCAAATTTTTCAAAAATTTTCTAAAATTCACAAAAAACTAAAATAATACTAATAATCTCCAAATAAAATTTTGACACCTAAAAACCACAATTCTCATCTTAATTGAAAATTTAAAACCAATTATACCCGAAAATGTCAATGAATGCATGTACAAATATTTGTATGTGTCTAAAATTGCTTATGCACATATAAATGAAAACTCAATTATGCTAAGCATAAAGTGCACTGAAATTCCTCAATATTCTAACCCCTAACACGGGGTGTTACAATTCTTCCCTCCTTAAGAAAATTTTGTCCTCAAAATTTATACCTAATCTGAATATTTACGGATATTGAGCTTTCATGGTTTCTTCTGGTTCCCATGTTGCTTTTTCAAGTCCATGGTGTTGCTAGAGTACTTTTACCAAAGGGATTTGCTTATTCCTAAGTTGCCTGACTTCTCATGTTAATATAGAAACTAGCCCTTCTTCATACAACAAATCTGGCTGTACTTGAATTTCTTGCACTGGAATTTTATGTGTCACATTAGACCGATATCTTCTTAGCATGGAAACGTGGAACACATCATATAGCTTGGCCAATTCTTCAGGAAGAGCCAACTGATAAGCTACTGGTCCAACTCTTTTAAGAATTTTGTAAGGGCCAATGTATCGCAGACTAAGTTTGCCCTTCTTACGAAATCGAAGTACATTCTTCCATGGTGATACTTTCAAGAACACCTTATCGCCTACCTGATACTTAATATCTCTCCTTTTTAGGTCAGCATAAGACTTTTGCCTATCACTGGTAGCTTTCAACCTTTGTTGAATAGTCTGAATATTTTCTTCAATATCTTTCACAATTTCAGGCCCAATAATCTTGTTTTCACTCAATTCGGTCCAATATGCAGGAGATATACACTCCTACTATACAACTCTTCATAAGGCGTCATGCCAATGCTCATTTGATAACTGTTGTTGCAAGTAAACTCTTTCAGAGTCAGATAATTATCCCAACTCTTAGGAAACTCTAACACACAACCTCGTAACATATCTTCTGATATCTGTATAAGTCATTCAGATTGTCCATCTGATTGGGGATAGAAAGCAGTACTAAACTTAACTTGAGTACCCAATGCTTTCTGTAAACTTTTCCAGAATCTCGAAGTAAATCGAGGATCACGATCAGAAAATATCAACAACGGTACTCCATGCAATCTCACTAGCTCATTCACATATAAATCCGCGAGTCTATCCAAAGAATAGTCAAGACGAATAGGCAGAAAATGAGCAAATTTGGTAAACTTATCCATAATCACCCATACCGCATCATGCTTCCTTTGAGGGAGAGGAAGTCCAGTGACAAAATCCATGGTAATGTTATCCCATTTCCACTGAGGAATGGAAATAGGATGTAATAAACTGGATGAAACCTGATGCTCAGCTTTAACCTGTTGGTATGTCAGACATTTTGATACATAATCCACAACATCTCGTTTTATACCTGACCACTAGTAATACTGCTTCAGATCCTGATACATCTTGTTTCCCCCAGGATGCATTGTAAAGATTGTATTATGAGCCTCAAATAACAACTTTTTCTTCAGTTCATCATTAGCTAGCACACATAACCGATCTTTATAATATAATTCACCATCTCCTTTCACAAAAAAATCAGACTGATTACCTTCCTGAATAGCCAGGATAAGTTGTTGTAACTTATCATCAACTCTCTGAGCATCACGAATTTCTTGTCTTAAGATATGCCTTGCTTTCAACTGAGCTATTAAAGCTCCATTAAATACAAATTTCCATTCACTCTGCTTAGGTGATAATGCTAAAATGGTCTTCCGACTTAAGACATCTGCCACAACATTAGCCTTACCTGGATGATAATGCACAATACAATCATAGTCCTTTAATAGTTCCAACCAATGCCGTTGTCTCAGATTGAGTTCTTTCTAAGTAAGCAAATATTTCATGCTCTTATGATTCGTGAAAATTCTACACCTTCTACTATACAGGTAGTGTCGCCAGATTTTTAAGGAAAACACTATTGCTGCAAGTTCCAGATCATGAGTAGGATAATTCTATTCATGAGTTTTTAGTTGTTTAGAGGCATAAGCAACTACCTTTCCTTCCTGCATTAAAACAAACCCAAACCAGTTCCAGATGCATCACTAAAAAAAAAAAATACTCCTTACCAAAAATAGGTTAGACCAATACAGGAGCCTGTGTAAGCATACTTTTCAGTTGGTCAAACTACTATGACATCTATCAGACCATTCGTACTTCACTCGTTTCTGTAACAGTTTAGTTAAAGGGGATGCTATCATTGAGAACTCCTTAACAAACCGATGGTAATAACCAGTTAGACCTAAAAAACTTCTCGCTTCAGTCACATTCCTTAGTGGCTTCTAGTTAACAATCGTTTCTATCGTATTAGGATCAACTCTAATTCCCTCAGAAGAGACAACATGACCTAAAAATGATATCTCCGGAGTCCAGAAATCACACTTACTCAGCTTAGCATACAACTGTTTTTCCCACAGGGTCTGTAAGACAATTAGGAGATGTTCAGTATGGTCCTGTTCATTCTTAGAAGAAACCAAGATATCATCTATAAATACCACAACAAACTGATCCAAATAAGGCCTGAACACTCTATTCATCAAATCCATAAATGTTGCTGGAGCATTAGTTAACCCAAATGGCATTACTAGGAATTCATAATGTTCATAACGGGTCTTAAATGCATTCTTCGGTACATCCACATCCTTTACCTGAAGATAATAGTATCCCAATCGCAGATCTATCTTTGAAAACACTCCTGCATCTTTCAGCTGATCAAATAAGTCTTCAATCTTTGGCAACGGATACTTATTCTTCACTGTGACTCTATTCAATTATCTATAATCGATGCACATCTGTATTGTGCCATCCTTCTTCTTAACAAACAACACCGGTGCTCCCCACGATGATACACTAGGTCGATTAAACCCTTTATCCAAAAGCTCTTGTAACTGCACCTTCAATTCCTTCAGTTTAATAGGAGTCAATCTGTATGTTGCTCTGGATATAAGGGCAGTGCCAAGAATAATTTCAATAGATAACTCCACATCCCTTTCAAGAGGGAGTCCAGGCAATTCCTCCGGAAACACATCTGAAAACTCATTCACCACCGGAATATCTAACAATTTACCAACCTCCTTCTTAGAATCAAACACAAAAGCTAGATATGCTTCACATCCCTTCCTGAGAAGTTTCCGAGCTTACATAGTAGATACCACTTTAGTTAAAGAACTAGTGCGAATGCCATGTAATACTATCTCAGACTGATCGGGTCTCTTAAACATAACTGTCTTAGTTTTTCAGTTAATTACTACCCGATGCTTAGACAACCAATCCATACCCAGAATCAAATCAAATTCATGAAAAGCTAATATGATCAAATCTGCTACATAATTATTTCCTTGGATCATAATAGGATAGTTCCTATACACCTGATTAATCGACACACTACTACCCATAGGACTAGTCATATACATTTCATACTTTAACTGATCTATAGGCACCTCTATATCAAACATTTCTCCAACACAAATCTACGAATGAATAGATCTAGGTCAATCAATGCATGCATTTCAGAATTAAAGAGAGAAACAATACCAGCAATAACATCTGGAACATCCTGATCCTTACGAGCTTTCAGTGCATAAGCTCTAGCCAAAGCAGAAGGCACAACTGGTTGATTTACATTTTCTAAGTGAGAACTCAGATTAGTCCTGTTCTGATTATATCCTTCTTGACCTCTACCTCATCCTTTGCTCCCAGCAGATGCATGGGAGACCTCTCTACTAGCTTGTGGTATCTCAGACTGTCTTAGAGGACAATTTGCTATCATATGCTCAATACTGCCACAGCAGAAACATGCACCTGTAGCTATCCAACAGACACCCTAATGATAAATAGAGCAATGAGTCCATGCACGGCTGTGCACTCCCACCAGCTTCTTTCATTTTTTTTTTATCTTCCACTGATTTTCTTCATTCCTACATCATATATTCGAGACCTCTATACCCAGTATAACCTCAAAACACATCAAGTGCAAGCTTATATGAAATTCATGAAAACCGAAACCTCACACAAGCTTTGTCTCACTATTGTGTTTTCATTCTTCTACAGTTCTATATTCATCAATTAACATATATGGCACTTAAACCACTTCTTCTACTTCCATTTCAGCTCATTCAGCTCAACAACACAAAACAAATCAAAAATCCAAGGTTCAATCTTACACATCAAAAATCCGTATATTCATTCACACAATTTCCAGTTTCTACATTTGTTCCATTTTTGGCATTATTCACTTCACTAATTTCTCAGTTAACTCCTTCTAAACACCACCGAAGCTACCCTTCTTACACAACTTAAGCATAAATTTCATTTTCAATCATTCAAGCATCATCAGACTCATTTGATTCATTTCTATAAACACTCAAAAACCCATGCATATCCAGTGAGAAACAGAGCATATATATTCATTGATTTTCCATAAATTTCTACATCTCCCCTAACACAGTTTCCAAGCTCAAAACTCATTCCAACACTAAAACATCATCAAATGCATTTACAAAGTAACCAGAAAACTAACATTACTTACTTACTTCTACAGCAAAGTCCCAGTACTTATAGTGATGAACAAGGCTTCATTGGTTGGGGAAGAAAACATGTAGTACAATTACAAATGCTTTATGATGCCTTCAGTGAACAACAACCGAAAACCTTCTTCTTTTGTCTAAGAAACTACATATAACCACATGTAGCCCTTGCATGTAGACCATATGTCAACATGCAAGGCTACCAACGGTCACAATTTCATTGGTTTATTTTCCAACATTTCCTTAGTCAAGAAAAAACAATATGCCAAATTTTTTTAGAAATTTTCTAAAATTCACCAAAAATTTCGAAATAATACTAATAATCTCCGAATAAATTTTCGACACCGAAAAACCACAACTCTAATCGTAATCGAAATTTTAAAACCAATTATACTCGAAAATGTCAATGAATTCGTGTACAAATATTTGTATGTTTCTAAAATTGCATATGCAAATATAAGTGAAAACTGAATTATGCAAAGCATAAAGTGCACTGAAATTCCTCAATATTCTAACCCCTAACACGGGTGTTACAATAAGGGTGTTTTGCACTTTCTACCATAAACAGCCTCATATGATGCCATTTGTATGCTTGCTTGATAGTTATTATTGTATGCAAATTCAATCAATGGGAGGTGAATCTTGGATCCCAGTCTAATAAGATGGAAGATGATACTCCATGCAACTGTACTATCTCACTGATGTAAAATTCTGCATACTTTGAGAGTTGGTAGTAATTTTTAATAGATAAGAAGTGAGATAACTTGGTCAATCTGTCTACAATGACTTATATGACATTGTGCTTCTTCCTATTTTGAGGCAAACCAAACACAAAATCCATCGTGATTCGATCCTATTTCTATTTAGGTATTGCTATTGGTTGAAGTAAACCTAATAGAACTTGATGTTCTGTTTTTACTTGTTGGCATGTAAGTCGGTAACATAATCTGCAATGTCTGTCTTCATACCTAACCACCAAGAATGTGTCTTCAAATCTTGGTACATTTTAGTACTTTCTAGGGGCATAACGTATGAACTGCTATAGGCTTCCTTCATGATGTTCTTTTTTAGCTTATTATCGTTAGCGACATATATTCTATCTTTGTGATACAAGTAGTCATCCTCTTTGATTTCATATTCACTATCTTTCCCCTTATGAATTTGTTTAAGAATGGTAACTAGCTTTTCATCTTGTTTCTGTGCTTCCTTAACTTGTTGTAACAAGTTTGGTTTGAGTCACAACTCCACTACAATGGCTTCATCACTAGATATCGATAATCTAGCATTCATTACTCTTAAAGCTAATAATGATTTCCTGCTAAGAGCATTGGCTACAACATTTATTTTGCCTGGATGATAGTCAGTGATGTAATCATAATCTTTAATCAACTTTATCCATTTTCTTTGACTTAAGTTTAACTCTTTCTGTATAGGCGAATATTTAAGATTTTTGTGATATGTGTAAATATAACATTTCTCTCCATATAAATATTGCCTCTAAATCTTCAAAATAAAGACTATGGCTGCTAACTCTAAATCATAGGTTGGGTAGTTCCTTTCATAAGGCTTAAGTTGCCTAGAAGCATAAGCAACTCCCTTTCTCTCTTGTGTGAGTATATATCCAAGCCTATTATGTGAGGTATCATTATAGATCATGAAGTCTCTACCAGGTACAGTTTATGTAAGAACAAATGCTTTATTCAATATGGCCTTCAGCTTCTCAAAGCCTTCCTGTCACTCCACACGAATTTTGCATTCTTTTGACGTAACTTGAACAAAGGTGCTGTGATTATGGAGAATCCTTTAACAAATCTGCTATAATATCCTGCCAAACCTAAGAAACTTCTAATTTCTATAACATTCCTAGGTGGCTTTCATTCTAGAATGGCTTCTATCTTCTTAGGATCAACTCTAATCCCATCTGTTGATATGACATGACCAAGGAAAAAAAACTTCATTAAGCCAAATTGAAAACAATCTAGAAGGGGGTTGAATAGATCTTTTAAATTTTTCGTGAAGTGCTGCAAAACAGAGAATTAGAAACACACAAGACAAATAAAAACAAATTGAAATATAACATATTAAAGAAGAGAGGCAAACACAATATTTATAGAGGTTCGGCGCTAAGACCTATGTCCTCTACCTAAGCTCCCACTTAGGATTTTATCAATACTCTTTACTGCACACTTTTTAGTTTAGTGTGAACTTTTCTAATCAACTTCACTTTCGACTCAAGCTACCCTTACAGATGATTTGTTTTCCTGGCACAAATCCTACCTCCCAAGTGATTCGTCTCTAATAACTCAACTCACAAGAATAACAATGATACTAATGAAGTAATAAAGCTCAGAACAGTTGAAAACTATCTGGATAATCTATGTAAGTAAAATGAGAGCAATGAGAGGATAATCTTTCACTATATCAAGTATGCTTCTTTTTGAACTTCTGTAATCATTCCTTTAAAGTGAAGACATTTATTTGCAGGCTTCAAGATGTTCCTTGTCGTTGTAGAACTCTCCAAGCCGTTGTATAAAGATTTGCTCCCGTTTGAAATCATTTGACAAATTCAAACTTTGTTCAGCTGTTACTGATAGTCGACTAGTCGGTATGTAATAGTCGACTAGTACTTCATAGTCAACTTGTCTTCTAAATGTTAGTTGACTAGCATACTCTTTTTATATGAATCTTCAGCTCCGTGCTTCGAATAGTCGACTAATAACATGATAGTCGACTTGTCTAATTTTCCAACTAACAGATCTGATTGATGATAGTCTACTTGCAACATGATAGTTGACTTGTCTAAATTTCCAACTAACAGATCTGATTGATTCTCCAATCTTCGACTGTTGAGATTACATATTTAAAATCCTCATACAAAATCTTCACATGCATTCCACGTTGTTAATTCTGATACTTATTAGTCGACTATTGCAATCTTGATCCTCATAAGTCGACTAGTGTTCTGCCTAGCGTAATTCTTCAACAGCATAATAGTCAACTTATGCCACCATTAGTCGACTAGTATTCCATCTTATCAATTTCATTTTAATCCAATTAACCTGAAATTATTTCTTAACCATTTCTTTAAGTTTTATTATTATCAAAACATAGAAGGATTTCATTTGTCAACCTCCATTGGTCCAACAATCTCCCCCTTTTTGATAATGACAAAACATTTAGAAATTGTTTAAGAAATTGAAAAAAAAGAAAAAATTTGATCAAGGTTTGTTTTCCTTGTCTTTTTGGTTAGATTGTCTCCCCCTTAATTAATGAATCAATGAACTCAACATAAACAATGAGTCCAACAATAATATTTGAGTCCACAATCCAACAATTCCAATTTTAATCCAACAAAATTCGAAAAATGCCAACAAAAATTTAAAAAATTTTAATCCAACAAAACAAAATCCTTATCTTGTCCTCATGTTCTCCCGCTTTTTTGTCATAATAAAAAATGTATAGAACACATAAGAAAAGTACTAAGAAACCAAACATACTCAAATAGTGAATAACAAATAACACATAGTCTTAAGGTTTCAAAACAAGAAAGGATAAAACAACATGAATAAGGAAATGTTGGTCTAGGTCAAATTGCAATAACCTTCAAGGTAGAGAAGCATCATCTTGTCTACAATCAAGTTTATTAAAAATTTTCTTGATGTTTTTCTCCAAGAGAATGAGAATCCCTTGTTTAAGATCTAATCGAACATTCACTTCTTCAATTTGATCTCTAATTTCTTGAATTTCTTCTCAAGATACGTCACTTCACCTTACATTACTTGGTCTTGCACTACTTGGCCGTTCACATGCTCTCTTTGACCTTTGTCGTTTAGGCACTTGTTGGTCACTTTCTAATATTAACCCAAGCTTTTCCACATGATAGGCATACATCCAGCCCTTCTCATTAGTTTTCACCAACTTCATACTCCGTATATTATATGCTGTAAACCTCCAACTTGTTGGATATGGGTGATGTTCATAAGAGCTAAAATTACACCGTTGCGACCTCGAGATAGAAGTAATCAGAGCTCCATAAGGCATTCCTTTATGCTTAGTTGTTTTTCCTCTAAGCTCTCCTCTCAACAAGTTTGTCGTCCTCCTCATCATTTGAATGATTAAATTCAGAAAATTTATTTTCCTACTTTCTTCCAAATGCCAAATAATTTCCTTATCCAATAAGGTGATGTGATTGTTGATTGCCTTCTTAAGATAAATAACTCTATTTATGGCATAATGCAACAACCTATAATTCAATGGCAAATCCATTGCATCATATGAAGTGGAATGTTCAATGCAAATTCTCCCTAATGAGGTGATGTGATTGTTGATTGCCTTCTTAAGATAAATAACTCTATTTATGGCATAATGCAACAACCTATAATTCAAT
>JANZXR010000004.1:31102956-31139033 GCA_027575705.1 Erythroxylum echinodendron | reverse complement strand
TTCCTAATTCATAAATTCTAATTTATTTTTGTGCTTGATAATTTAATAAAATAATAAAAATATAAAAATCCTAAAAATGGGATCCAGCAAAAGATATATAGGTGTTTTTGATAAATAGTACACGAAAATTTATAAGGCAAGTTAATGGAGTTTTGATTATTTTTTCAGTACATGATTTTAATATATTTGCATACATTGATGAATATAATGCATGAAATTGAATGTTTATGCAGTATTATGAAAATAAAGAAGAGGAATTGAAGGAGAGAGAGAAAGAGAATGAGAAGGAATAAGCAATTGTTGGTGAAATTGCAGTTGATGAAAAGCTTAATTTGAAGAATTTGACATCAATTTGGTATGTGTTCATGTAATTCTATTTTTCCCTAAAAATTTTGTATTATGTAATTTACGGTTCTTGAGATAAAATTGAGAGTTTATGAAATTGTTGTTAAAAATATTTGATTGGATGCTAAATGAAGTAGTACATGTGATTAATTGGGATTTTGGATTTAAAATTTGCATTTTTCCCAATTGGCATACATTATGTTTGAATTGAGAAACTTGATATACATGTTATTTTTACTAATCGGTGAGATGAATATGTCTTGAATGTTGTATGAATTAAATTAAAACCAGTAACAGAAAAAAAAAGACATTAAGAAGTGACATTTGTTTTAGTCAAATTTGTAATAGCTTGAAATGACTATTATGAGTGTTTATCATTAAATTTCAATGGAATTTAATTAGATTTGCCCTAAGTAAAATAGATAGAACTTGGAATAATATGATAAGGTTGGCATGCCAGTTAGGGAGTTAGCAACACTGCATTATAATATATGCTTTGAGAGCTCGATTTCGGTGTAAGATATTTGATTTGGGTTGTGAACTGCGTGGCTTTAAGAGCTCAGTCTTGATGTGTAAATACTAAAAAAAGAAAAAATTGTATGATTCTAAAAATCTAGTCCCATATTTTAAAACCTCACTTATCCGACTTGGCAATACAATACCGTTGGATTTTACTTTGGGGCAATTACAAATATATATATCTATATATATATATGCATGACTAATGATTAAGGAACTTCAAATGAAATTGATTGTATGCAATTAGATATGAATTATTAAAATAGATACATGCTTATATTTCGTAACTTGATTTTAAATGCCTATAAATGCTTAGAAATAAATGAAAATATTTATATTTGAAAAATATTATAAATTATGCATGTTATAGTTGAATGAATTGAATTGAATGAAAAATGTAATTGCTTAAACACCACTAAGCATATAGCTTAGCATGTGAATTTTCTTTCCGCATGTAGGTTTTAAAGAGAATTAAAAGAAAGCTGTGGTGAATCTATTACAAGACAAGTCACGTAGAGGATCTTGGAAGACTTGGAGGTGGACGTGCTACAAATTTTTTTTTTTAGTTATGGCATGTACACTTAAAGAAGGAAGGATCTTACAGGATTTTATTGTGAATTGTATATGAATACATGAAAGTTTTGTTTGGAATCTGGCTTAGATATATTGAAATGTATTGGAGGATGGGTAGATTATTTTGTCAAGGAGTTTGACATGGAGATGGGAAGTTAATTAGCTTACATGAGAAGTGTATTGAAGTTTCTTATAGGAGGTTTTAAGTAAATATAGAGAAAACTCTGTCTAAATTTTTATAAAGTGAATAGTAATTGCTAGAATAATGAGGTTTTAAATAGAAAATGTTGTGGTTTGAAGTATTAGGTATTTAAGAATGTGATAACACTTGGTATGTAGATTCCATTATCGGGTATGGGGTGTTACAATTGTAGTGCAAAAATCAATAAAATGGAAAGATGTCACCTTTCCCGAAGAATGGGAAGTTGAAGGTGCAACATATTCATCTCCACTTATGCCTTTAAGCCTTAATAAAAATCAAAGAAATAAAGCATTCCTTGTAACAATATAATGTCATATAATATGTTAAATAGCAGAAAATAAAAGTTAAAAGCAATGTTTTAAGTTAACAATGTTTGGAGTATAATTATTCATTTGATAAGAATCTATGTCTTGATTACTATGATGACTGAAAGGGTAAGGTTTCTTACTGAATTTTTCACTTTTCTTAAGCATAAGACATAAGGAATGATGATGATTTATAGGTGAAATTCAACTATGATGTGCATGAAACCATACAATATCACGTAAAGTTCAAGCAACTCTAATATAAAATAACATTAAGTTTAAGCAACCATAGATATCACGTAATGCGGGTCACACAATAATTTATAACATGCTTATTACACATGGAGACACCATATTATAATGAAAGTATCAACAAAGAAAATTAACATGCTATCTTTAATCCATCACAACTGACAAAAAGGATCCACAATTATCTCCCACACTTACCTATATAAACAGATATCTTAGTCAATTAAAATTAAAACAATAATATAAAACAAATTGTAGAAATTGTGAGAGCCAGAGAAGTTGCATACTTGCATTGCACTATGAAATAAGGAGAAGCCACATTGTACCAAGCACCAAGAAATGCCCACACTATGAAACAAAGAAACATGACACATCACAAATAGAGAAATGTAAGCAAGATGGATTAGGAATTAGGGATTTTAACACACCTATAAATAGAGAAACATGAGAAAGGAGGAAGGTCTTCTGAATTATTTTCATGCCCTATTCTAAACAACAACTTTTGGGTTATTCCTAAATGTTGTCGATTGGCGATGAAGCCAAACAACATACAAAATTTTATAACAAACTTTATTTAATTGTGTAACATTTGGGAAAAAACCTAGAAGATAACATTTGTTTAGTTGTTTTAGGCTTACCTGCCATAATTGATATACATATATAATGTGCCCACACAAAAATAATAAAAAAAATATCATAGATGATTTTTTATAATAAAAGTTTGATAAAAAATGTTAAGAGAGTGTTCTTATTAAATGTTTGTAAAATAATATAATTCTTTTTGAACATTTGTGAACCTTTATGATTCTTTTTGAAAATGTTTAAATATTAGAGTTTAAAATGAATTTTAGTGAACATGTTAGGGTCCACTTTGACCCTTTTACTAAGTAAAATAAGATAAAATATTATTAATATATCTTACTATTTAGTAGTTTTTAATTAACTTTCTTTTATAATACAAACACTAATAACATGTATTAATGCCTACAATAATAGAAGAATAGTAGTTTAGGAGGAGGAAAAAAAGTGACAAAGAAAGAAGTTAATATTGTAAATAAATTGATTGTTTTTTTCTATTTCATTCTTGCTTTTCCACTTTGGCATAGGTTAAAAAATATCTTTTTAAATTAAGAAATCTTGAAGTATATTAACAAACTTTATTTCTAATCTTTTGAATAATTCTTATATCAATATAATTTTATTTTGGCATCCATTCTAAAGTTTCAAATTTTCTTACAATTTTATTTAAGTGTTTGTTACATTTCTTGATTTTAATATGCTTCTCATCATAGTAGGGTTTAAGATGAGTAATAAAAACCAATAATTTCTTTAAAAATATGATAACAAATATATATATATACCATTTCGTAAAAAAAAGAATAATTTTTACATATGCTTATTCAATTTTGTTAATTAAATTGATTGCATATAATTGATTATTATAATATGAATGATTTTATTTACACAAAATTAATAATTTAATATTTTGTTGTGATTGTTGAGTTTAGTAAAAATTATATATTTTTAAAATTTCATGAAAAATAAAAATGAACTCTAGGCTTTACCATTCTTTTGCAAGACAGAAGACATAAGAAAACGATGCGCTGATGCTGACACACTTGCCACCCCAATACAAACTGAAAGCGAAACATGGTGGGGCCTTGTATGGTGTATGAAAAAGATGAACCTTAAAATTAAATGCAGCGAAGGACCCAAAATAAGTTTTCCGTTCTATGGGTACGACAGCAAATTAATACCTTTTGGTGGAAAAAAAATGAGCTTTGACCTTTGAAAAGCAATGAAGGATCCGAGATAAGATTTTGTTTAATGGATGGAGAATTCCTTAAAGGACCAACTTGACTTGAATGACCTCTTCCAACAACTCATCGAAGACTCCAAGACTTTTCCTCGTTGCTTCTATGTCTCGTATTCATATTCACACCAGTACATACTTTGATTAGACAGAACTAAGGATTTGATGTGTCTGGGATTCCGAGACCAAAGGTTTTCTGGGTTAGGTACTTTTGTTAAAGCTGACTTCTACCTCCACTTGCCGTGCGTGGACTTTCAGCTGTTACTGCAAAGCTAGTCTTTCTCTTTCTTTTCGTTGTATCGGATGACCAGTCTTACTTGACATTCAAGTGTTGCATATTTTCCCTTGAGAAACTAAGTTGCAGGAAGACCGAAAACGAAAATTGAAGGTGAGCTTGCTAATTCCATCGTGATTTTCACTTGTTTCTTTCTTTAGCTGTCGAAATATTAGTTATGTACTTGTGATGCAGAATTTCTGGAAAGAAAGAAAATTTTGTGCGATTGCAGATAAATTTGGAATCATTGCTTTTGTTTCTTGATATGGAGCTAAAGAAGCGAAATCTGGGAACTGGGTTCTCAGAAAACATTTTTAGGGAAATTATTGGATGGCTTTCTGTGTTTCTTCCTCGTTGTGGTATTGTTTCCTGTCGAGTGAAATTGCATAATTTAGGAGAACTGAATCTGGTTAAAACAAGATTTGACAGGTTCCGTTAAGTTCGTCTTGATTCCTACGTTACTTTCTAATTTTTGCTTAGTAATTTCTATGTTACTTCCACGAGACCTGACAACTTCTTGTAGAATCACTTTTGGCTTTATAGTTTCTTATGTAATATGTACAGTTTAGTTTATCGAATATGCGTCTAGGGAACTTACAATCTCCTCTTGGTAACAAATTATAAGCTCATTGAAATTGGCACTGTTTTCAGGCCCTGGATCTACAGCAATCGAATTATTGTGGCTATGATGTGTTTTTCATTCTATGGTTATGCCAAGAAGGAAGAATCAAAGATCGTGAACTCAGTCTCAGCTCATTCCTTGAGTCCTAAACGCGCTGATCATGATGTAGGGAGATCTGGATCTGATGTGCATTCTCAAAATGTCTCGGGGTCTAGCTCAGAATCCGTGAGGAGGCCCTTGTTTCCTGTTAGGTCATCCAGTCAGAGCAATCTCAGAGTTTTTACTATTGCTGAGCTCAAGTTAGCCACTAAGAATTTTAGCCACTCCTTCAAGGTTGGAGAGGGTGGATTTGGCTGTGTCTATAAAGGGTCCATAAGGAGTAAAGATGATCCAAGTAGAAAGATTGATGTTGCTGTGAAACAGCTTGCTAAGAGAGGAATGCAGGCAAGTCTTCTTCCTTATGGCTGTTTTTCACATCTCTTTTTATCCATTAGTAGCAACTGTTTTCTGTTATTTTGCATCTCAATTTGTTAGAAATTATTTCGTTATCATTTCCAGTGGAAGAGAATTTTGCTTATGCATTTCTTAAGGCTTGGGATTTGGAATTATCAAGTCTCCAATATATTGTGTAGTTATAAACCAATATTCAGGGAGGCTTGGCTGATTAAGGTTGTTGAACTTGTAAATACATGAATCCATTTTGGATATAACATATGAAACAAAGGTTATTGAAAAGTAGCTGTTTAGAGTGATTCTAAATGCCATAAAAGTCTTGAACTTTATAGCCTACTCATTAGGTAAGTTTGATAAAATCTTATTTTAGTTGTGACCACCCCTTCATATTATGCTTCAGTGCTCACTAGTTGTGATACATTATGAAAATCTGGTTTATCTGTTAACTTTTGTTCGATATTTTTCTTTTTCAATCATGCAAACTATGTTAATGAACATTACACATGAACAATACCAGATTGTTTTATCCTCTGTTCTCCTTTTTTTAAAACTGCTTAACGTCAGATATCACCTTGGGTTTGACAGGGGCACAAAGAGTGGATCACGGAAGTAAATCTCCTTGGGGTGGTTGAGCATCCTAACCTGGTTAAGTTGGTTGGCTATTGTGCCGAAGATGATGAAAGGGGGATTCAGCGGCTCCTCATATATGAATTTATGCCAAATCGAAGCGTGGAGGACCATTTGCATACTCGATTAGAGACACCTCTGTCATGGGCTAGGAGATTGAAAATAGCCCAAGACACTGCTCGGGGCTTGACATACTTACATGAAGAAATGGATTTTCAGGTATGTAATTATGTCCCTTCACATTTTCTATGGTTCATATTTGGCAAAACATCTTACAGTCCAGGTATTGATATTTCCTTCTCCTTTTCTGTGCTTACCATTTGATGTAGATCATATTCAGAGATTTAAAGTCCTCGAACATCCTTCTAGATGAGCAGTGGAACGCAAAGCTATCAGACTTTGGATTGGCTAGGTTGGGTCCTGAAGAGGGTTTAACTCATGTCTCAACTGCGGTATGTTCATAGAGTACATCAAATAAAATCCCACTTTAGACACCTTACATGAAATGATCAACATAGAAACAGAACTGCTCGTGACACTCGTTATCAATGAATTCATGATAGATTATATAGAACTTGAATTGGGTACAAATATTTTCCTCCATGATTTTCTGAAAGTTTCCTCAGCGGATTGGTTTTTGAGAATCTCTATTCTGTAATTTTGCAATATCAACATATTGTGAGCATTTAATTGAAACGTTGAGTGAAAATATGTCAAAAAGAAGGATTCCCACTTTCCGTTTGTAGATGCTCCCAACTCCCATCCCTTCTTTCCCTTCTACCTAATTATCATAGTGATGCAAGACATGGGCAATATAGTTTCGAGTATCTTGCTCTCTACCTAATTAGCATAGTGACAGGATGAACCTATTTTAGAACTTTCAATGGACATGATAATCATCCCAGCATATCTAAACATGTAAATATTGTAAGCCCAAGAACTTTTGGACTAACCATATGTCTTATGGCATTCTGGACCTGCAAGGGGGGATTGAGGTAAGGATGGGAAGAATGGAACATTTGTGTGTCCCAAGGATGGGAAGAATGGAACATTTGTGTGTCCTTGTTTGTGTCTTTGGTATCAAACTATATGGAATTATTGTATGCTGTTGATCTTTGAATTATGATGAGTTGGAATACTGTATTTTTATTTTACAAAATGTGAAAGACAAAATTTGTCACTTCGCCATTGGTTTGCCCTTCTAAATGCTGTTTATGCTCTCCAAAGGACTACAAAAACTGGCATAACCAATCCATGTATGCTGAAAATTGTTAATGTTCATGCAACTGGTATCTTATTTCAGGTTGTGGGAACCTGGGGATATGCGGCTCCTGAATATATCCAAACTGGACGTCTAACTTCAAAGATTGATGTATGGAGCTATGGGGTATTCCTGTATGAACTGATCACTGGTAGGCGCCCTTTAGATCGGAACCAACCAAGAAATGAACAAAAGATGTTGGAGTGGGTGAGGCCATATCTATCGGATGTCAAGAAATTCCGTCTGATATTAGACCCTAGGCTTCAGGGGAAATATCATCTAAAGTCAGCCCAAAAGCTTGCAACTATAGCCAACAGGTGCTTGGTCAAGAACCCAAAATCACGCCCGAAGATGAGTGAGGTGTTAGAGATGGTAAATAAGGTTGTAGATACATCAACTGAGACAGGAAATCCATTTAGAAGTTTAGCATCAGTGGAAACTTCACTGGATTCAACAACTAAAAATAAAAGAAGGAATCTGGATCCGAAAACTGGGGAAAGTGGTTGGTTTACTCGGATGTGGACAACAAAACTTATAAGAACAAGCTGACAGCAGTAAGCCTCACAAAACTGGGATCTTGGACTGCTTTGGATGAATTTTTTGAGTGAGGTCCGGAGTTGACACCAAAACTGTGTAGTTGTTAATCCACCAAAAGACGCGTAGGAGAGGATAGATTTTCGAGTTTTCAGGAAGTGCCTAGTCAGTTTTATATCACTGCAGGTTACGTAATACTGTTAGCGAAGTTTGGCGCCACGGATTGGTCTTCAGCGGAAGACGTGGGGAAGATTTGTAACTGAACCTGTGCAGAAAGTTTAGAGTTGTTTATCATGAAAGATAACGTCCTGACTGTAATGTAATTGACTCGTCAACCATTTTCTAAAGTTCCTTGAACATGATAATATTAATGTCAGTAGACATGCCAGTGTTTGTCGTATATGTTGACGGTAATGGAAATTTACTTCCATGAGAAGTTACTTCCTTGGAGTTTGTAACTACTTGGGCTGTCCTACAGTTACACGTAACTTGTTACCTAGTTTAGGAGTTAAAAGCAATGAAGTTGATTGTAAAGAAACAAACTTGTGGAAGTTGTGATGACAGTGTTCATGGCCAAAATACCATTTCTTCCAACCTAAGACTCAAATCCATGGTTCGCAAGTCATTTGGACAAGAGTATTATCCAACTCAAAAGCTACAAAAGTTGAGTAACGTTTTGCTTGGAGCAACAAAATACGTGTTGTACAAGTTGGATCTTTCCCAGTACGGAGAAAAGCCATATCATCCTATGACTGATTTCCAGGTTTCAATCTTCGTTAGGAAGGGGTACGTCTAGTGGCCAGCATTGACTTTACATACACTATCAACAGCTAAAAAGAAGATCAATTGAAGCAAGCAAGCTTGGTGATTCTTCACAACAAAGAAAAAAGAGGGTCTTTTACCCAAAAACATGGACAAAGTTGAGTAGAAGAAAGATGCCGCCCCATGTCGCCGCCTTTAAAGTGCGGTCTCAAAAAGGTTAATGCTTGTTTCTGCAACAGTTTCTAGCTGTTCTAATTGGCGCTTGTGAGTGTTTTGGTGGACATGTAGGGTAAAATCACAAGAAAAAGTGCATCTTCTCATCAACCAGAAGAACTATAAGGGAACAGGTTTATTGCACCAGCGACAATATGGGAATGACCATAGTAATGGTGCCAAATTACGGTGCCGTGGTGATGTAGGGATAGCCGCATTACCTTATTTGTTCTGGGTGCATAAAAATGCAAGAAATGTCCTTTTTTTAGGTGCTTTCTCTAATTCTTTAATTGATTTTTTAAAATATTATAATTTGTATCTTAAATTTTAAAATATTGTCATAATTTACCAAAAAGTCTTCAAATTGTTTTATCCTTTGTTCAAGCAAACACTTGCAAAATCATTGAAACCTCCAAATTAAACCCAGGGTCGTTCCTATCATCTTATAGGCCCCAGGCGAAATTAAAAAAAAAAGGCTTCGACAATATATTTAAGTTTACATGTTTGTATAAAAGCACCCATATGAAACTAGAAGAAGTATACATGCACAACAGAACACTAATAGCTTGACAATATATCATAAAGATATGTCAATGGTATTATACTTGTGACAGAGGAAAAAATAAATAGGAAAATTTGATATCCAATAGTAAAAATGAAAAAACAAAGAGTAAATTTTAATGATAGAGAAACAATAATTTCTAAAACTAAAAGAAACTAACATACTTAGAAGAAAATATAGTAAATTATATTCTAAGTTATTAAATATTCTAAATTTGTCAAGTCAAATATTATCCTATTCGTGGAAGCTGCTATATTACCAGAGATAATATAGCTTCCAAGACAATATAGGAAGCAAAATTGCTTCCAACGTTAACCTTCCTTAGACTGACATTTATTACCTTTCTAGAATGAATAAATGCCAATAGATTGAAGATGACCCTCTTGAAAGTTAAATAGCTTCCAACGTTAACTTTGCTCTAGCTATATTTATTACCCTTCTTGAATGAATAAATATAAATAGATTAAAGATGGGCCCTTCATTATGGTGGGCCCTGGGTAGGTGCCCTACTTGCCCCTGCCCAGGGCCGGCACTAATTAAACCCTCCACTACGAGCATTTTGTCAACCTCTAAACCTCCACGTATGCCATCACTTTCTCAAAAAAAAAAAAGGCTTTCCTCTGCATACTAAAAAAACCTATACCTAATCAAGAATTCATAGCTATCATTCAACCAATACCAAATAGCTCTGACAACCAAACTGATAACCAAGATTTTGACTCTTTTATAGAAAACTCGAAGCAGCTTGCAAATCTCACTCAGATATCTCAAATGATGATAGTTGTTTCACACTCTTCACACATAGAAGTCAAACTTGATACCACTCGAGAGAGTAATAGGGATAATAGCAATCCAACGACCATATGATAGAGTAGACCTCAATGAGAATTCTAAGATACACAACGAAGATTGTAGCTAAGACTTCGAGTATGTCAGCCAAGACACAAGCTCTTTTTTCTCAATAGATGTCAACTCTCAAGGCCTGCCTATTAGGGATCTAAGCTAACCAATCTTACTCTTAACTTAAAATGCAAACAAGATCAAAGGTCTAATACTTTCTGATGCATAGGGTCCTTATAGAAAGGAAAGTATAGAATATACTTGTATCTTTGTGTGACAGAAATAAACCTATTAAAGACTCAAGCTTTTAGGGGAGAGAGAAATATTTAGAGAGAAGCTATATGGAACACACAACTATTATTGATAGTAATATCTTGTGGTTACAATGAAAGAGATCTTTTACTTATATAGACAAAGGAGATCACAACAAAACAAACAATTATAGATAAGAACAAAGTCTTATTACTCAAAACAAATAAAAATAACATCACATCAACTCTTCTAGATAAGAATAATGTCTCATCAACTATTCTAGATAAGAACGATGTCACATTGCCTAGTAAACTGATAAGAACGATATCACATTTCAAAAGATACTTAAATACAAAAACAAACAATTTTAGATAAAGGATCTCACAATAAGAAATGGAATCTTAATCATCATCCTTATCATACAGGTTCTTGTCACCGCCACGATTGCAAATTTGATGGGAAAGCCATTATACTCGTGCTATTAATATTATCACTGGTTGTTCTTCATCATTTACTAGGACTCGCTTCTTATGCATAAATTCTTCAAAATTTTGTTTAGCTCCTCTTTGTCATGGGAAAGTCATCATCGGGATTTTGGGCATCTTGGAAAGAGGAAACTTGAGTTTAAGATAGTCCCGTGGTGTTGATATCTAAGTTTATTGGGCTATCTAGAATGTCGAAGTTTGACATTTCAGGTTGTCCATAAATAAATTCTCCCAAGTAAGGTCCAATAGATGTGCAGGCAGTTGGTAGTACATGCTTAAGAAAATGGTTTCGATCCTTAAGGAAAAGGTAAAGAGTTTTTAAAAACATATTCCTTGTATCTTGGCCATTGGTCGGAGGTATGCCAGAAGTATACTTGGTCCTCAGAGTAGATGGATCCATTATTTGCTATATTATATGGATGATGAAGAACAAAGAAGCATTGGGTGGACTGCTTCTCTAATGGAGTCTCCCATAATCTAAGATCCTTAATAACCTGTTAGAGACGCATTCTGTATTACAATAATGGTTGGTACCATTTAAGGAAAGTCCACATGAGGGAACTTTTAATCTCTCTATCACAAATATTGATAAACTTGTAAGAGAGGAAAGGAGATAACACATGCATAGAAGGTAAAGAGTACCCATAAGTCCCATAATGCATTTTCTAAGAACGGGTCATTGATGAAAAACATAGTGAGATATGGAACTTGTATATTGAACAAGGACGGACAATAAAGTAGTTTTGATTGGTTGAGAAAAAAGTAGAGATAAATAGAATAAGCTTAGCCAAGCAAGAGGAGGCTATCTCATCAACAGTAGTAGGTGTACTTGTGATAAGAGGAAAGAACTTCTTTGTTTTTGCCATGGTAGGTAGGTCAGCCATTAAAAGGGGAAGAGAGATATTTCTAGAGGGGTGGATAAGACGGATATGCTTTTGAGGTCAAGAGAGGATATTAGTTAGGATGTTCTACTGACCTTTGATATGGTGGACTATGAATTTATAGCGGGATTTCCTAGTCTTTCCAATAAAGCAATTAGCTCTCTAATAGCAGTTTTTTGTTTCGATCTAGTATCTTTGGAAATGACATATTGTCCATTTATACTGTAAAAAGATAAGGGCAGAGGTGGAAGTTAAACTTTTCTATACCTCTTTTGAGTGCCAGAATCTCTTTGTAGATTACGTGATAATGTCTTTCCAAATATTTAAATTGTCCGCTAGCATGTCCACAGTAGAACATTTTCCCTACTATCTTTCTATCAGAAGTACGTTGATGAGTAGAGCAAAAAGGAGATTAAGGACATTTTGGTTAGGTACGATAGGACTTTGCGGGTGGTTAATCCAAGGTGCTGCGAGCCTAAGAAGTTCGGTGGTCATGGTGCACGCGCTAGGTTCCAGAAGAGTTATCGTTGATTTGTAGGTCTTCGTGGTCACATCGTATTGTGGTTTTGGTCGTTTAGCAACTGAAACGTTATTAGTGCCTTTTCTTATTATAACTATTATGATTATTATGAAGAGGACTTCTATTTGTAGACCGTGTGGTTGTTAAAGTGGTCAATTTTTTTTCCCTGTAATGATGCAATTAGTTTGAATGTCGAATTCCTTCGAAAAAAATTTCTCCCTAAAAATCTTCACTAGTATTAATTTGCAAGATTCATTTTCCTTTGTTAGGAATCTTCAGTGGAGGTGGATGCTAACAGATCTGCTTTAATTAGTTGATTGCTTTTGTCTAGTCTAGGCCCCACAAAGGTGGTTTTTCCTTCACTAGTTTTGATAAGTGGATAACATGTTCTAACACATGAGGGATAAAATCCCTAATATAATTCATGATTCCTAGAAACTGTTTGATCTATTTAACAGTGAGGTTCATATCTAGGAATTTTAGCAGTTCAACAGCTACGTGTGGGCCATACTGGTATAAGCCATCATGAAACGTTATACCTAATTCGACATGAGTTGAACCAATTTGGCTTTTGCAGGTTAAGAGCATGATCTCATATTTCCTTGTAAGATCTAAAAATTATTGCAATAGGGCTTGGTGCTCTTGTTGGGTCTGAAAGTGAAGCAGGGTGTCATTAATATAAATTAGAGCGCTTGATAAGATACCATCATAGATTCTTTTCATAGCTTTTTGAAACAATGATGAGGAGACTTTTAACCCAAATGATATGACTGTCCACTAGTACTGGGCATTAGGAATACAAAATGATGTCTTATGTCGATCTTTTAGGTTCAGTACCTAATTGCCAAAATCAAACTTTTAAGTAAAACTTTGAAAATATTTTGGCTTATTTCAAAAATAGTACCAGTATATTGATATTAGGCAGAGGAAACTTATCATCTTGAAGAAAATGATTTAGAGGCTTGTAATCAATAACTAACCTCTTTTTCCCTTTGTTCTTTTATGCTATTTTATCAACATAAAAAGCTTGACATGATCGATCTGACTTGGTTGACTCAATCAATCTTTGTTTTAGAAGTATTGAACATTCTTCTTATGCCATTTTTAGGTCATTTAGATTCATCTTCGGATGTGTGGCCTTTGTTAGATTAATGTCCTTATTCTTCTTGAATGGTAAATGGACATATAATTTTGAATTTTTCCATAATGAATGTGGATGATTGAATTGATCATGACTTTCTAGGCAATATTATAGGAGTTGGTCTCTGATATCTTCACACCCAAAAGGAACATCTTGTAGTTCGAACATGTTGCGATCCCTAGTGTACTGATGAAAATCTTATTTGTAACGAATCTCTTTTGGCAAGATTTATAACTTTTCTGTTTGACAATAGACATCCATTCAATAAGTATGTCAGGACTAGAAAGAGTACCTTATAATATTTTTGTCTAGACAATAAAGCTTGGAAAGAACTTTATCACAATCCTTCTCTTCATGATAAAGATCAATCTTGAAGGATTTTTCGTCAACTACAATAAAGTATTCTTTATAGGGTTGTCATTCTTCTGTAGGAAGAATATATGGTCTCATTACACTTCCAAAATAGCCTATATCCATGTAACCAATAACTAGGATTGGCTTGTGATACGTTTCGAGAAGCAACTGAAGCTTGACATAAGGCCGTGTGACTACTGACTTCTTAGCCTCTAGCTTAAAATAAGATTGTTTCATCATGTACATTAGCTCTTCATCTTCTTCTTTAAGGGAAGAGACGTCATCATCAGAAGATTCACTATTAGGAATTGCAAATAGAGTCATCTTCTTCTTTAAGGGAAGAGACTTCATCATTAGAAGATTCACTATTAGGAATTACAAATAGAGTCTCTTTGTCTTCACTAGATTGTTCTTTAAAAAAATACCCGATGTCTTTATAATCTCTAATAGGCATTATGACTTCCATGGACTATACGATTTTCATATCCTTTTTGGAATTTTTTGTGCAACTTTTTACATCATATCCTGGTTTTCTATAAAAATAACACCGGCATGACTTTTTAGCATCAAAAACACGCTGCTTAAAGAATCTTATCCTCTTTTTCTTCCTTCTATTAAAAGGATGAACTCTTATTGTCTTTCTTTTGAAGTGTTTATCCTTCTTTGTATTGCATGCACATTTCTCTGTGTCTTTGTATTTGATATTTAAATATGACTTCTTGCATTTTTGTTTAAGTTCAAGTCCACCTTTGAGCATCGCTTTGAAGAAGTCTGACCAAAGCTAATTGGTAGACTTATCTAAGAGAGATTTCAGATATGTCTCTGTAGAGAGAATTGATTGTTCTTTTTCAGTTTAGGTTATAACTCATCAGGTAGAGAAGCAATGAATATTTATTGAAGATTAACATCATTGAAGTCATTAAGTATGTAATATTTTTCAAAAATCCTTCGCAAATGCTTCTGTAAATCTTTTCAGTTTATAGAGCAACATTTCATTTCAAAATAGTCATATCTGTTTTATCGATCAATAAGTTAGAAATCAACAATAAACTCTTTATGGATCATTCCTAATAAGGACCTGGCCTTAGTCAATTATAAGATTTGCATGCGCTTGTATTTACCAAAACTTTGGAACTATTCTCTTAAAGTTATTGCCATTCTTGAGATTTTATAAGAGTTGCATTTTCCGTTGGACTGATGGTTGGTAACGTTCAAGAAAAGTCCATAAAAGGGAATTTTCATTCTCTCTATCACATAAGTGTTGATAAACTTATAAGGGAAGAAGGGTGATAACACATGCATAGAGGGTAGAGAGTGTTCATAGATACCATAATGCATTTACTAAAAGCATGCCATTGATGAAAAACATAGTGACATATGGAGCTTATATATTGAACAAGGACGGACAACAATATAGTTTTGATTAGTTGAGGGAAGAGGTGGAGATAATACAACAAGCTTAGCAGGCAAGAGAGACTTTCTCATCAACAGTAGTGGTTGTGCTTAGGATAGGAGGGAAGAACTTCTCTGTTTTTGTTGTGGTAAGCAGGTCATCCATTAAGGGAAGGAGAGGGATTTTTTGGAAGGAAGTGATAAGGTTGATACGCTTTTGAGTTTGAGAGAGGAAATCAGCTAGGATGTTTTGGTGGCCTTTGATGTGGTGGACTATGAATTTATAGCGAGAGAACCAATTTTCCATCGAAGCAATTGGCTCTCTGGTAGCAGTTTTATCAATCAGCATCCACCTCTACTAAAGATTCTTGACAAAGGAAAACGAATCTTGTAGGCTGATGCTAGAGAAGATTTCTAGGGAGCAATTTTAATAGAGGAGATATAAGGGAAAATGTCCTTTTGTGGAAATGTTAACTGACAATGTAAACCCTCGGAAAGACATTATTAAGCAATCTACAAAGAAATTTGTAGAAAAGTTTAACTTCCACCTTAGTCCTTATCTCTTTAAATCAATGGAATTGAGCAATATATCATTTCCAAAGATACTAGATCAAAATAAAAAAGAATTCTAACAACAACTAGAATTTCTCTCCTCGATATGACGTACACATCCTACCAGAATGCCATGATTGGCACCCTCTTGACAACGCTCAACAATGGAAGTATTATTATGACTATTGCTCCAGATTTTAACATCAAACTTAATAATCTGACACTAACAATAAAACTAAAAGTCCATATCTAAATTGTTGGAGCAGAGCAAGACCTACCGCCATCATAGCCACACTCTATCATCAAATCATCTACAGATTGCAAAATCATGCTCTAGATCTAAACTTTCCAAACTCCATACGAGATTGGCTTTTATGATAGCATATAGGTCTTAAAATGAGACCATTATTGTACAAATTTCACAACAGTTGTCATCAAAATAAATGATGCATAAGAAGTGGATCACAAATTACAAGAAGAAGTTTCGTACCCCTATATCTAATATTTATTTAAAATATAAAATAAAGTGATATTGATAACTATTTATGGTCATTTTTACCATAAAATAATACCTTGAATTTAAATATAATATTATATATATTGTATGTCAATTTTAAAATATATAGTATCAAAAGAAAATTGATATATTTAATTATTAAATATATAAAATTTGATAAAAATATATGTATTCATTTTTATTATGGAAATAATAGGAAAAATTGTTCAAGTATTTGAAGAAGTATGTCATACATACCACCATCATAAAAATAATAAATTAGCACCATGAGTGCGCTACACGTGCTAGTGTTTTAATTTTTCTTGTTTAATATTCCTCTTCATGCTTAGGAACAGTTCCTAAGCATGAAGAGGGCCTAGGTGGGACCCTTTAGTCGTCAATCGGCGTAGGTGTCCAATTCAATTACACTGTTCCTAAGCATGAAGAGGGCCTAGGTGGGACCCTTTAGTCGTTAATTGAATCTTAAGCTTAACTAAATGAAATAAGGAAGTAAGAACTGATCTAATTTTCCAATTAATACATGACATTCAACTACGAAGCGTTGTTCGTAGCGGCCAATTTACACCAATCAGACCCGTTGAAATCTCCAACTTTCTTAATCACAGACCAATTATGACCGTCCGATCTAAAACGCTCAGAGAAATCTGAAATCTCCCTACTGCCACGGGAACGTCGCGTCCACATCAACGGTCCCTACGCAAAAGACCCCGCTCCAGCCGGCTTAAATCGACGCCAACTCGCCGCCTCTGGAAGCTAATCGGGACCGTCCAAACGCGTTCGACCTTTAACGCCGCGGGTAGCACAGATTACTATATAAAATGCTCCGAAATGGTGTTCCCTCTTGCCTTCTGTTTCTTTTTCACACCCAAAAAGTTCATAATTTATTTTCTAGTTCTTAAATGTCTAAAAACTGTTCAATGTTCTCCGTTTCAATTTTTAGTTTCTTTCTTGTAAGTTTTGGTTAAAGTTGGAAGCAAATTTAGGTGAGTTGTTAATCTAGTGCTGTTATTCATTGTTTTTGTTTATGTTCGATTGTATTTGGTGTTTGCTGCGAAAAGGTTCGCCGTTTGTTTGGGCTATCTGATTAGTTTGATGATTTCTACGATGTTTTATGGTCCGATTAGGATTGTCTGTTCCCAAGTTCATTGCTTTGTTGATTCTTTTTGTTTTAGACACGATGCGGAAAAAGAGGCTGAGGAAATGAATTAGACAGATTGCGTTCATATTCTTAAAACACCCATTAGTCGTACGTGAACAGTTGTTATTTGGTGAAATAGTATGATCTAAGCAACTTTTCCCTTCCGAAACTTAAGCTTGTATAGATTAAAGTGGTAGTTCTCGATTGTAGAGAAATGTTGAGTTATGATGGAGGTCTAAGGCTGTTGATGCAGTCAAGATTATGAACTTGGAAAGGAAAGAAACTGATTATTCAATGGTTAACTCAGTGATTCAGGTTTTTAGGTGGAGAAAAGGGTGAAAGGTAATGGCTATTTACGAGCAAGATTCAGATGTTTTTCAGTGGGGTCTTCGTATTCTAGACGGGGACCCGCCGTTCTATCCTGGGTATTATGATGATGCAATACAAAACGGTAACAGCTATCTTGAGCAACAGTATGTTGAAGATCAGTATGACATCACCGACTGTAATCATGTAGAGAATGATGAAATAATTGCTCGTACTCTGCAAGAAGATTTCTCACAGCTAGCAGTTTCTGAAGCCTCTGGATACCCGGTGGCAGCTGAAGCATATATGCAGCCATCGGTTCAACCACACGATTGGCATTGCCCACCAACTATGAACCACTACTCAGGTAGTAGAGAACTGCTGAATGTATCTGATTTGTTCTTGTGGTATGAATTTGTTGACGTTTTAGTGTTCTAATGTGTAGACCATGAGTATAGCGTCGAAGAATCAGATGACACAGTCCCCTCCACTTCATGCTCTAGTCCTGGAATTTCAGAAGAATATCTCTATTCTCCAGAATATTGTGATGACAATGAACTGGATGAAGAAGTAGGCAAGACGCTGAATCAAATGATTCCTATTCCTGTAAGTTTAATCTTTTTTAAATTGTTATGCTGGTATGATCATGGATATCTAGGAGTTGATTGATCACCTACATCTTGACTTCATTTTGTTTCGCTTTTAATAATTAATACTGCATAAAATGTTCAAAATATTGTATGTTCAATGTATACATAAACCGGGTTGGATCAGTCTAGAGTTATCGTAAAATTGAATGCAGATACTTATAATTAAATCTTATGATATGGGGCTGGGCTAGAAATTTGTGGATTTCATTTATGCCACTTACAAGTTCAGGATAGTAACGATTTAGAAGTTAGAGATTGACTTCATGCATGGATAGCATTGCTTCGAAGTTCAGTTTGCCTTAAGTTGTGTTGAAGCACTCAAGTCTAGGATAGGTCTCTCTGGATTTCCTGTTCATTCAAATGGATTCGAATGCTGTTGATTTCTGTGGCAACTCGAATCTTGTCTAACATTGAATTTCCTTTGTTTGTCAATTGGGACGCTTATTGCCTAAACTTATTCTTTAATGGATATCTCCTTTATCTACTTTAACTTGAAGATTTTCATGGATAGATTGTTGTCACGTGCCTGTCTAGACAAGCATATATGTCATCCAGTCTTGTATTACAGTCTTGTTGAGCCAATATTTTGGATTATATCATTTAAGTGCCATTTGTTGAGTGCAAGTCAGAGTGCATGTTTATCAACATGCATGTGGATATTTACATTAACTCCTCAATCCATTATCTTTCTGTTTTTGTGCAAAAATTTATTTTCTGTATCTGCAGCATGTTCCCAGAATAAATGGAGAAATACCTTCCATCGATGAAGCAACCTCGGATCATGATAGGCTTTTAAACAGGTATTGAATATTTGACACTTTCGTCACAATTGTGATTATCCTAAGGGATTTCTCCTGGAGGAGCTCTGTCTTTGTGTCTCATTTATGTTGTGCTATCTTTGCTGATTTCCTCCGACAGATTGTCATTATAGACCAAGTCCAATAATTTGGAAAGTATATATTTACCCTATCTCCGTTTTTTAAAAGATTTGGTTGTAGTTGAGTTAAAAATGTCTCATTTAGGCATATTGTGACAACTACTAAGTAGCATAGACCAAGTCCAATAATTTGGAAAGTATATATTTACCCCATCTCCCTTTTTTTTTTAAGATTTGGTTCTAGTTGAGTTAAATGTCTGCACTAGGTATTTCAGTGTTGTATCTTAATTTTAGATTGCAGTTATATGGCTTTGTGGAGCTCAAGGTTGAAGGGGATGGCAATTGTCAGGTTAGAACAAATTTCATCTCTCCTTTCTACAACCAGTCATTTTTTGTTGTCGTCGTTGTTTGGAAGCCTTGATTAAGAAAAGAACAACCTAGCTTCTTTCTTGGTATTTGATAATCAACTTCCTTTCTTTTTTCAGTTTCGAGCTTTGTCAGATCAAATATTTCACACCCCTGATCGTCATAAAACTGTGAGACGGCATGTTGTTAATCAGGTTTTTTGGTTGATTCTTTTCTGTTAATGTTGGTTAGTTATTTGCAGTTTATATTTTATGAGAACTGATGCATTTTCCATATTAATGGTTTGCATAATCAGCTTAGATCTCACCCGGATATCTACGAGGGATATGTCCCCATGGAGTATGGTGACTATTTGAAGAAGATGTCAAAGTGTGAACAGATTCTTTCCTTTTTCCCAGTTCGGTAACATTTTTATTGGGAAAATTATGTTAATTTCATGCCTTTTTATCCAGGAGTGGCGAGTGGGGTGATCATGTTACATTGCAAGCAGCTGCTGACTTGGTATATATTTCAGCACTCCTTCACTGCCACTAGGAGCTCTATTTTTTCCTTGTTTAAATTAATTTGTCAAGCCAAAAATTACTGCTTGTTCCTGCACTTGCTGGTTAATTTCATGGGGTTCTGTAAATTTCAATTTCTAAAAATTGGGACATGTTCTTATATTATTTGTTATTATGTCACCATCCTCTTAACATCATTTTGTGAGATTAAGAGAGAGCTGGCATGGTATTTTACATTATCAGCTCAGCACTTTGTTCAGCTCTATATTTAACAAAGTTTATTGTTGGTGAGCGTTGCAAACTTTCAATGCGACAACTTGATTGTTGGAAATTAAATCCAGCCATCCATTTGATTTATAAGTGAAATTATTAATTAATGGTATGATATACATCTCCATTTCTGACTCCAATGGACTTTCTCATAGATCTCATGCATGGTTACTTTTATCATTTGCTCACAAAACCTTCTAAAAGGTGCATTTTGTCCATTTTTAATAAAACTTAATAAGTTACTGCAGTATGGCGCAAAAATACTCGTTATGACTTCCTTTAAGGACACCTGCTACATAGAGATTCTTCCTGAAAACCAGAAGACTAAAGAAGGTGATAGCTTCAACTTTCAGTTTCTCTTCTAGTTAGAATTTACTAGTTACTGCAAGACTTTTTCCTTTAGATTTGCTTGCTGGTCAATCTATTTTGTTTTTACGTCAGCCATGCTCAAGTTTTAGATTTTTTTGCATATCTTTTATTTTTCATTTTCAAATAGCATTATTTCATGGTAGTTTTAGAATTACAAAATTAGAAATGGCCTCTCTACTAGTTAGGGATAAAGTTGCTTACGTACTTTTGGACATTTCTAGACTTCACATCTCAGCGGGACTTGTACTAGGATGTTGATGTTGACGATTGATTTTATAACTACAAAACTATTGATGTTATGCTACCAGTGAATTTATTGTGGCATTCCATGTAATCCAAACTGGCATATCATCTCATCAGTAATTGTAGACAAACAGCTGTCTTGTCCATTTTGTCAGGAATTCCACATTAGCAAGTGAAGAATGTTAAAATGATTTATCAATGTATGGAAAACTTTCCCTTATAAGATGCCTTTTGAGGTGGAGTTAGGCTGAAATTTATCATGGTATCAAAGCTTAAAAACTTTTCTCAATGGTTTGGGGCAGTGCTTGACCTGTTGTAGCCCTTTGCCCAATACGCCCATCAGATGTCCAGCCTTGCTTTGGACTGAGGGGGTTGTGCTAGGAATATCACATTGAGCAAGAATGTTAAAATGGTTTATAAATGTATGACAAACCTCCTCTTATAAGGTGTCTTTTAGGGTGAAGTTAGGCACAAATATGTCACATTTTTTGGTCATATCTATCATCTTGTTTTGCTCATGCCATTCAGGTACTTCGTAGCTTGTCTCTTGTTTCATCACTATTTTTATCTTATTTCTACATCATTTGATGGACTTGTGTTTCTCGTGCAGTCATTTTCTTGAGTTTTTGGGCAGAAGTACATTACAATTCAATCTATTTTCAAGGAGGTACTGTTGTTTTCTTTGCTTTGATTTGCTTTTGCTATTTGACCATAAGGGCAAGTTAGGGACTGCTTAGACCAGGTGATTGCCTGGTCTTGACTACTGACAATAAAACTTCCCATCAATGCACCAGGGTCTTTAGCTTTTGATAAACTTTACATTAGTTTCTATTCCACATGTTATGGAGAAACTTTCTTGAAGGTAGATTACGTAGGTGAGGAAATTTTCTAAATTATAATTCCTGATCTCTAATGGTTTCCTTTTATACAGATACGTCATCTGGTGAGTTTAGAAGGAAGAAAAAGTGGTGGAATTTTGGGAACAAGCACTAGATAAGTTGGCTATATTGGAATGAAGTTCCCCATATTCTTTTGTAGCCGAGCCTGCTGTGTGACACACATGCAGTCCGTCCGATGCTGGACATTCTTACTGTTCTTTATCTTTCCATAAATTTGAGCCCTAGATGGCTACATCTTGTCTAGATCAGTTGTTTCATATGCACTTTGTTATCATTCTTGTCATAATTTTTGGCAAGCACACAATATGGAATTGCATACAGATCTTTTAAGATGAAAGAAAATCGAATCTTAAGCTTCATTTTATTAAATCGTGTCTCATATGAGATGGATAATTTTCCTGAGACTTGCCTGTTCCTGACAATCTCAAAGGTCCATTCTTCAGTGCATTAGAAATCCAAACCGTAGGTTGGGAATGCTTGAATTCCTTGGAAAGAAGCATAAGTCTTAAGAAGGAAATCATGCTTTACTTTTCAGGTAGGTAACTGTTAAAATTATCTATGTTATTATGTTACGTTAAAAGTTATATATTTCAATTTAGATACCTTCCTCAGCTAAAGGAACCGTGTCCATTTGTATATGTTTCAGTTTGTTCCCATTTTCATAGAAGAAAAGCAACAGCAAGACCTGCCATCTTGTGCTATTTCTTGAAATTATTAGCTTCTTTATTGTAGTATGCCCATGGCGTTCATTGAAATGGCTTCTTGAACATTGCGTGCATGTTGCATGTATGGAGAGGCAGCGAGAAGGAAATGAAAGATAATTACAAGTTCAAAAAAACATCCTCTGTTGGTGGTCCAAGCTTTATTCTTCCGACAGCATGTAATGCCCCACAAACTCCATATTTCTAACATTTTCTTAATATGTTATGTCTCCCTCTCCATTCCATTGCTAAAAGGAACAGTCAACAATTTACACACACCTGAACACTTAAAACCTCTTCGACCTAAAATAGCCAAAACCTTACTTGAACACGAGTAGAAGAAGAACACTAAAAATGACAAACAAAAAAGGCCCCGCACTCCAAGTCTCTGAACCCACAAATGACACAATCGTCTATATCACCTTAAACCCTCCAATATATACCCTATACGCTATTTTGCCGATTCTGCTGTTCTGAATCTACACCTCCGTTCTGTTGCTGCGGCTCCTCCCCCGCCGCCGCCGCAGCTGCCGCTGTAGGCTGTAGCAACAAAGCCGTAAAGGGCATGTGACGGTAGTCCAAATCCAGCCGACAACTTGGTGGCGCTGTGAGAGAAAAAATCGCTTGACCGGTGGTTGACACCATACACGGCATTGACGGTGGAGAAGCGGAGATGGGTAGGGACCCGGAAGCGGTGGATATGGGGCCGGCGGGGACGGTGCCAGTCCCGGTGGCGGCGATGATGGCGGGCTCCGCCTGAGTGAGTAGCCATTCAATCGTTTCTCCGTCGGAGCGCAGGCCCAGTTCTCGGGTCAGCTGAAAGATCCGGGCAGCGCACATAGCCGGCATCCGTACCCTCCGGCCTCTGCCGTTAACCTTTGTATGACGGTCTTTGGACATGGAAGAGCTGGGTCTTCGAGTACGTTTGGTTGGGTCGAGTTGGGATTGAGCCAACAAGTTGAGGTTAGGCTTATCAGTATCTTGTTGTTGACCTGAAGTGGAGAAGCCAGGGAGTGTGATTTCAGAGCCCATTCCTGAGGCAAAAGGAGGATCTTTTAGGGTTTGGAAAGGTGATAGTAAGCGAAGGAGAGGAGGAGACAGAGAAGAGAACTCAACTGGGTTTGGACTTTGGAGGGATTCTATTGACCCCACCAAAAGGTTGATTTAACAGTCCTAGGAATCTGTGCAAAGAGAGAAAGTAGTTCTGTTTTGTTGGGTATGTAGATTGTAGATTGTTGATTGTAGTTTGATTCCTAAGATGGGTTTTTTACTTAAGGTGCGTGTCCGATGTTAGGTCATAGGTGTGGTTTTTGGTGACGTGGCTTGCGGGGTCCCAGATGTTTCTATGTGAGTGACTGATCCCACTAAGTGCTTCTAACGTGAAAATTCATAAATGTTGGATTATAATTTGGGACCACTAAAATCTTCGGAAATTACTAGTTTTGGTAAGGTGGTTACGTGTATACATGTATGTATATGTATATACCTATCACTTGCATATCTTGAAGGATTATTAGTATTAACATAATAGGGTTTAAAATATACCTTTTTTAATTCAACATATTCGATGTATAAAACTTCCTACTATGTGAAAATTTGAGGAACGTACAATTTTCTTGCTTTTTTTACAAAAAAAGTTATTTTTATGATTTAAACTTACAATTATAATCTTATAATTACAAATAAGTAATTTTATCGGTTGCTTTAAAGTTCTTTCTCTAAAATATCCCTCTTTTAGATGGAGATTAAAGCTGAAACTAAGTTTAATCACGTTATATATAAAAGGGTTCAGATGATAAGTATCGCAAGCTACCGTTATTATTTGCCCTCAAATAAAAACGCAATGCAAAGTGTGTTAAGATGGGTTGTAAGCGTGTCTCAATTAGTAGCAGTCCAGTTAGTGTAGGCAGATGCCCTGCTTGAGCTTGACATTTTGTGGTCCGTGCTCTGGCTGAATGCCAGGACCCACTTTGACCAATTATATATATATATATATATTATATATTCTAGCTTTATCGAATTAATCTTAAACCTTTAAGATTTTACATTAAAGTTTGGAACCTTAAAGACTCTCAGGTTCTTACATAATTTATACACTTCTGAGTACAAAAAGTCGTCACATATTGATTGGTCAACTGCTGATTAATCACTGATCTCTACTCAGCATCAGGTTTCCATCAACTCCAAATTCTCAGTAGCTCCAACTCTAACATTACCGTTGGAAGCGAGACGTCTTCAATTAATCCGATCAAGGAGTATTTCCAAGAGACTAGAGGATCACCAAAAGAAAATTTTTTCTCTCTTCTTCTTTTTAATAACTCGAACTTAAGACCTCTTATAAAAGAGAGATTTAAATGAAAAATTGAAACCCATTGGACATTTGTAAACCTTTTAGTGTCTGCCCTCTGTAAAACGACCCTTCTTTTACGTCCTTTTACTCAATTTCACTTGAATTCCAACACACCTAACCTAAGCAAAGATTATATTGATCTACATTTAAATGTTTTCAATGAGTTTACTTATGATTTAGGTTTAAATTTAGGACGACTCAAGATTTAATTATTTTAAATAAAATAATATTAATTTATTTAAAAGAGTTAAATTTTAGGTAAGTCTAGATAATTTAAATACGAAATTAATTAAAAATATTATTCTACAGTTTTAATTTTTTTAAAAAATATTTAAAAAAATTAACAGAGTTGGGTAATTAGCCAACATATTGACATCCCTACTCACTCGTGTGGGCTGTGATAGATTGATTAAATCAATTACATGTATTAGTCTTTATTTCCACCAATTTAAGGAACTTTGTTGAAAAGATTTTCTTTGTTCTAATCTTTAATATAATGATCTTATTTTTGAATTTGAAATCATATCTTATATATTTAAATTCAAAACTATCAAGTACTTGCAATTAGAAGAAATTTAACTCTCATTCATAAAACCATTTATAGATATATATTTATTATTTCACATTCACATGTGACGAATGTATTTGATTGAAATTTTGCAATTCTCATATTATACATATGTTAAGAATATATAACATCTCAACTATTGAATCAATCCTTAAGTAGATTTATTATACTATATCATAGATCAATTATTGTATCAAATGATTAAGATATGAGTAAGATCATAATAAATTTAAGTTTGCATCAAAATATATTCAGAAGTCATATAAGAACTCGGAAGAAAAACACTTCGCAAAAAGTTGGCATGAATTGAAGTCATACTGCAAATCGAGCTGATAAAAGGAAATGTTAAGCCAGTGATAAATAGTAGCAAGTCAAGAGATTCTAGTTCAGGCTTTAAAGTTGTACACTCCTTAACCTTCAGAATAACAGAGAGAGTTCCATGATTGGGGAAGGGGGCCAGCCAAAAGCATAGGCCAACTTGGAAAATACATAAAACTGAGCAAATACACGTATAAGGCCGACATAAACAATACTCATCTACCATAATCTAACTATAAAGATCGTCTTCATCAGCCCCGCCTGCAGTAGTAAAGGGATCAGACCCAGTAGCCCCACCACTCGTTTCAGCAAACCTGAAATCAGATCCAAATCCCCTCGACTGCTGCAGCGTTTGAGCAAATGCTTGGTATTTGCGAATATCAGCATCACTCACACTTCTTCGAGCGTACTTCATTGATTCTTCAAAATGTGCCGGCTTGATCTCTGCCACATCATCATCAGCATCTTCTTCCATTGCCTCAGGGTTCTCACTCCGTCTCCTCTCCCTCTCAATATCCTGCAAGATAAATAACTCCTTAAGGATAATGCTATAACGAGAATACCTTGGAATAACAATAAGTAGGAACACACTTTCTCTATGTTTTCCCTTATGGCATATTTGCATGCTCGCTGACATATTTCTGTGATATCAGCACCACTGAAACCCTGGGTATACTTGGCAAGTGCTCTGAGATCAACATCTTTGGACAACGGTGATTTCCTCAAGCAGGCCTTGAAGATTTGGTGGCGAGAATCCTCATCAGGAAGAGGAATATAGATCAACTGATCCAAACGCCCAGGTCGCAGAAGGGCAGGATCTATGATATCAGGTCTGTTAGTAGCCCCAATTATGAAAACTGTTTTCTTAGCAGACATCCCATCCATTTCAGTTAGAAGTTGGTTAAGAACTCTGTCAGCAGCACCCCCAGCATCGCCAACACTGCTTCCTCTCTGCAATATAAGCCATTGGAAAGCATAAAGAATACAAGTATAATAAGTTGCCACCAATTTCTCAACAGATTGATATTTCAGAAGTGGAATTTCAGATAATCAAGATGATTGCAATATAGCAAAAAAGATGTCTTAGAACAAAACAAACCTGAGTAGCAATTGAGTCTAATTCATCAAAAAATAAAACGCAAGGAGCAGACTGGCGAGCCTTGTCAAAAATTTCTCGTACATTGGCCTCACTCTCACCAAACCACATTGTAAGCAATTCTGGACCCTTCACACTGATGAAGTTTGCCTGGCACTCATTGGCGATGGCTTTAGCCAAGAGGGTTTTTCCACATCCAGGGGGTCCATAGAAAAGAACTCCTTTTGAGGGTGACATTCCAAACTTCTCAAATTTTTCGGGATGTTCCACCGGGTATTGAACAGTCTGCCGCACAAAAACATCCAAACTAGTTAATTAAAGGGCAGAAAGGCACACATCCAAATCACAATCAGGTAAGAAATCTTGCACAATAGTACAACAATAACTACCTCCTGAAGCTCCCTCTTAACATTCTCCAAACCTCCAATATCATCCCAGCTAACGTTAGGCACTTCAACAACCTGATCCACAATTTTTAGTTAGAATCCAAAAGATAACAAGATAAAGTCGCTCAATTATCACAGAAAATTATCCATACGAACCGTCTCACGCAGAGCAGATGGGTTGCTTGTTCCAAGAGCAGTTTTGAAGTGTTCGTTAGTCACTGCCATGGAGTTGAGAATTTCAGCATCTATTGTCTCATCTTCCAAGTCAATGACATCCATCTTCTCTCTAATGCACTGAAGTGCGGCTTCAGTGCAAAGTGCAGCTAAGTCAGCACCAACATAACCGTGAGTGTCCTTTGCAATCCGTTCCAAATCAACCTATGGAAACCACATGACAATTCAACAGGTTACATTGGCATAGGCCGTTAACTAAATAAGATTCGATAACTATACAATTCTCCAACACACAGAGCCAGGAAACAGTCCCTGCTACTCACATCCTCAGCAAGCTTCATATTCTTCGTATGGATACGAAGAACCTCAAGACGCCCAACTTCATCAGGAACCCCAATATCAATTTCCCTATCAAATCTTCCAAACCTTCTTAGAGCTGGATCAATGCTGTTGGGACGATTTGTAGCTCCGATAACGATAACATGTGCCCGAGATTTCAGTCCATCCATTAGGGTCAATAGCTGGGAGACAATCCTCCTCTCAACTTCTCCATGTGTCTTCTCTCGCTTCGGAGCAATTGAGTCAAGCTCATCAATAAAGATGATAGATGGTGCATTCTTTTCTGCTTCCTCAAATGCTTTTCTGAGATTGCTTTCGCTCTCCCCAGCCAACTTTGACATGATCTCTGGCCCATTTATACAGAAGAAGAAAGCACCAGTTTCATTAGCAACAGCACGAGCAATAAGAGTCTTTCCAGAACCAGGAGGTCCGTAAAGCAGAATTCCTTTTGGTGGTTTCACTCCAATTGATTTGAACAACTGTGGATGTCTCAAGGGAAGCTCCACCAACTCACGAATCTGAGCCATCTGTTTTCTAACACCACCAACATCATCATAGCCAACTTCATCCAATCTATTTTCATCTTCCCTCTTTATAGGTTCTCCTTCGCAGAAAATCTCAGTGTCTGGGGCAACCACACAGTACTCTGGTGGGTCAGTCTCAATGACCTTGAATTCTACGCTTCTCATGCCACCTCTCACAAGAAAGAGATCACCCTTCCTAACCGGGCGATATGCTTCCAGGAAATAAGCTGTAAATTACAACCAGGATAAAGATTAATCATGAGAGATATATGAGAGAATTAGGTATCTAATTCATCAAAAGATTACTAACGGTGGCACCTATCAGCAGTTTCAACCAAAAACTGTCAGAACATTATATATTTTCCATGCATTAAGATCAAAAAATCAATTCAACATCAAATAGTCAATGAGCTTCTCATGCATAATTGTTTTAAGCAATTCAAAAACTGAATCAAAATAAATATCATGGCAAGTGAGATTCAATATTTCCAGAGTCAGTAACACAGATGTCCATAGTAATATTGTCAAAGAAGTAGGCTTTGTTGAAACAATCTTACAAATCAAGGCATGTGATTCCAGATACTTTTCATAACATAAGCAGTGCGATACAATTCCCAATTGGTTCAAAACCCATCAGACTTAAAACACCAGTATCATGTAAAAGAATTCACTCACGTTTCAAGTATGCATCAAAAAGATTTCCTGTGACTCCCTCTATCGTATCATCTATGGGCAGTATGTGAACACGCTTTCCATACTTGACATCGGGACATTGGTGCACAGAAACAACGTCTCCAAGCCTAACCCTGAGGTTGGACCTGACAACCTTATTCATCCTGATTTTTGGTTCATCACAAGTATCGTCAGCGAGGGCAATGCAGATTGTATCCTTTCTTTTCTTTCCCTAAAGATCGGAAACATCAAACAGAAAAAAAGGTTTTTATCCCATATGAGTTTGCGTATCTTTACAGGGCAACAAACCACGAGAACGGAAAGATCAGAGCAATAAATTAGAGAAAAGAACATTTGGTTTACTAATTAACCAAGAATCGCAATTGCGAACCCATAAATTCCTCGATTCAAAGGAAAAACACCATCAACATTTCATAAGAAAAGAACACCTGATTCCATGACAGAAACCGATTTATCAAGATCTCGACAAACCCCAACGTAAACCCTGAATTTAAACAAACAATAACCAATTACGGGAAACTTAAATTCCAAGAAAAAGAAGAGCAAACCTTGATCAAGATGGTGTCGCCTCGGAAAAGTTGGAGCTTCTCCATAGTCTCGGGATGGAGAGAAACGACGGAGTTATCATCGTTGATAGCCTCATCAACAATAAGCCGATTCGGCGACTTCTTCCGCTCCAAGATGGCAGTACTGAAGTCCCTCTTCGTACCCTTACTGTAACATCAATCCAAAACCACAAAATCAAACATAACTGAAATCAAAGAGACATAGAAAATGTTAGATCTGATAAAAAGAAAAGATATTTACGCTTCTGAGGATTCTGCTTGGTTAGTCATGGTCGAGAGATTGAGAATCAGCGTAAAACAGATGCGAAAACAAGGGTGTGCTGGATTTGGGCAATTTATAGGAGATCGAAAATGAAGTGCAGCTACGTTTCTTGTTTCTAAAGAAAAAAGCTTTATATCTGCCCTATAACCGCATGGATTATACGGTGAATTCTAGAATCTTCAGTGAGTTGGGGTTACTCTATACCTTCCTTGCCAGACCAATTCAGTCGTACTTCTTTAATACTGTTGATCTGTTGATGACTGTTAGGCTTTTTGTAGTTGGGTTGGATTTGGACGGTTGAAGTTGTGAACAAATTGGTTAAGACCATCTTCGTAGATTTGACCATTCTAGTGAACAGGCCAATAGACCAAAATGTCGAGCGTTTGGGAAAGCTGCTGGACCCATGAACCAGAAAGAAGAGGAAACCCACAGACTTTTGTCCAACTCGAACCCATCTCATTTCTTTTTTCTTTTTTTTTAAGGGAAGCAAACAAAAAACGTTACACGCTAAGTTTGGGAAAATAAATTCCCGATAGTAATTATAACATCGTACTTTTCAATCATTAACCATAACATAGTGTGAATTAAGAATAACACCATAAGATGTGAAATCACCACGATCTAGGTAGAAAATTAAGGATCAGAATGAACTAGGATCTTTGCTAGGTGGCTTAATTTCTCATCTACAGTTCATACGAGAATTCCTTGAAGTGCAGGCTCATTCCTCTTATGAACCTTAATTTGATTCAATACTTCTCAACAAGAAACAAAAAAGTAAGGAACTGGAAGGATTAGCCGGACCCTCTGTCCTTTCACCGAATCATAGTTCGTTAGGCAGGAAGTCGATCCATCGTCTTCTTCCATGGGTATAACAACAGCTGTAGTTAATATTTTTATCGTTCAATCAATTTCATATTTATTGTTACTTTATCCCACTTATTTATTTATTTATTAGATATCTAGTTATTTTACCATATTTTTATTTATTTATTTTCTAAAATCTTCTTATTACATTTACAAAGTTTTTTACATTTTTAATCTTTTAACCCTATTTATTTATTTATTGAAATTTTAGTTACATAATAAATTTTTTCCGTACTAATTTTACCTTTTCTCTACAACCTGCATCATTTATATATTGTTTCATTTGCATGTGGGTCCATCAGAAACAGCGTCTCTACTGTGTAGGGATAAGGCTGCATACTATCGAACCTCCCCAGATCCTACTTCATTGCGATATTTTAGACTGGGTGATGATAATAACGACGACAACGACGACAGCTCAAGTGCATCCACAAGATCAATATCAAAGTATAATTTGTGGTACATGTGCAACTAGTAGCGCACCTGCAATCTGTCAAGTAGATAAATCTGTAATTAGTCCATTTGGTATGGGGTCATATATTCAAATGTCATCTTATTATTTTTATGTGATAGATATTTAAGAGTCATGTAATATTTATAAGAGTTAACATCTAAAGATCACTTTTATGATAAGGTTAATTACAAAAAAAATCTCATATTTTAGTCAATTTTGTAATTATATAGCGAACTTTAAAAAGTGACAATAAAATGTTCAAACTTTCAAAAATTTTCAATTATGACCCAACGTTAGTTTTTCCATTAAGTACCTATTTGGTTGAGCTTTTAGAAGGTAAATAAGTATTTTTTCTACAACAAAATTTTTTTTAAGAAAAATGAATGTTTGACTGTAAAATGAAAAAGCACTTTTTTAGTAGATATAGCTTTTTTGACAGCTAAAACACAACTTTTTAAGAAGTTCAAATTTAGAGCTTAAAAAAAAACACTTTTTAGATAAAATTTTCATATAAATTAATAAGCATATTTTTTAGTCCCTTTTACTCTTATGTTTTACACATAATTCCCACAATACCCACAAACACATCTTCAAGTTTATTTTGAGATTTATATAATATTATTTGAGTTTTTATATGTTTTAATATTTATTTTTGATATTAGTTTTACTTATGTTATAATCCATAAATCCTAGATATATTTTCATTTATGTTTCATATGGTTTAAAATTATATAATAATTAATATATTGTGCTTTGTATAATGTTTAATTTATTTTAAATAATATTTATATGCATAAATAATTTTTATTATAAAATAAAATATAGTTAAAATTAAAAGTGCTATTTATTTTTGTCTTGCCAAACAGTCTATTGTATGAAGTTCTTTCAAAAAAGCTATTTTTAAAATGATAGTCAAACAGTCAACTAGCTTCTTAGAAAAGCTCTACTGATAAAAACTCTACTAACAAAAGCTTTACTGATATAAGCTCATCCAAACAGGCAGAAATTTGCTGACGTAACATACCACATGTTCAGAAACCCCTATTATTAGTACACGTCAGCGGTAGTTTACAAAACAAATATTGATTAAGAAAACGACGTCGTTTAAGGTCATTTTAAAAAAACGACGTCGTTTATTTATGTGATTAAATGATATCGTTTCACTAATTATGATTTGTTCTATTAACTAGTGCTGACGTGTACTAATAATAAGAGTTTCTAGACATATGATATGTCAATTCAACAAACTACACGGAGAAATTAACTTCGGGTTATAATTGAAAATTTTTGAAAATTTAAATATTTCATTGTCACTTTTAAAATTCGAGTTATAATTGCAAAATTAACCAAAGTTTAAGATTTCTTATATATATATACATATACTAGTGCTGACGTGTCCTAATAATAAGAGTTTCTAAACATATGACATGTCAATTCAAAAAACTACACGGAGAAATTAACTTCGGGTTATAATTGAAAAATTTTGAAAATTTAAACATTTCATTGTCACTTTTAAAATTCGGGTTATAATTGCAAAATTAACCAAAGTTTGAGATTTCTTTTGTAATTATATATATATATAGGTGGATTGAAAGAAAACTAACGAAAATGCTCACTTTTCCTTCTTTTCTCCACATTTTCAGGTGGTAAGTTTGCAAAAATATTATCTTTCTCCTACATTTGAAACTTTTCTCATATATTTCTTCATTTTATTTGTTTTAAAGTAGATTAGAGGAAAATTTGTGGAGATTAACAACCTAAAATCTACTAAAAAAGATATAGAACTTTATATAGGTAAGATTTTCAACTAAATTTCATTCATTTTATTAGTGAAATCCAATCATTCTAAATTTGTTATAGTTGGAATTATGCTGTGGTCATTTGTGATAACAATTTTGATGAAATGGAAAAAAAATGGAGAAAAGTGGCTTAAAAAATGAGAAAAAAGAGGAGGTTAAGGGAAGAGGAGAGAGTGAATAAGAAGACAATTTTAGATAATTTTAAGATATATTAAGGGGCAAAATAAAAAGTGCGAATTTTTAAGGGTAAAATTGAAATTTAAGCCCTAGAAGAGTATTTTAGTAATAATAAAAATGTTTAGGTAAAATAAAAATTTTTAATAGTTAAGGATATTTTGGCAATTATGGTGGTAAGATAAAGTAAAGATATTTTTAATAATTAAGAATAAAGTAATAAAAATGAGATAATTTTGTATTATTAATTGTAATTGGATCTAAAAATTTTTAAAATAGCGTAATAGAATTTTATAAATGTCTAGATCCGAAGGATGGATTAGGGAGTAGATTAGACCAATAAAAATAGTTAAGTTCAAAAATCAGGAAATTATATTCGTAAATTATATCCTTATATTTGTGTACGACTTATAAAAATTGTGAATTTTAGTTATTAATAAATTATTTTATGGTAAGTCATATTTTTAATCAGTAATTAATTAAATTAATTATCAATAATTAACTATGTGGATTTATGAAATATATATATTTTGTAAGTATTTTATTTATTAAATAAATAATTGACAAGGTACCAAATGTTCAGTGTTTATATTTTTGTTATATATTATGATGTGTATCGTCTGATAATTTAAGGAAATATATAATATTTGTAATTTTCAATTGTGCATATGTATAATTAAGAATATTAAATAGAGAATGGTTTATAATGATTTGATAATAGAATACGAAAGTTGTGAATTTGTGGCTTGCCTAGGATAGACTATATTCGATGGTCATAGATTAATAGGTTGTTAAGATATGAGCAAGTTGTGTCTAGATACTTATTTATGGAGTAGGTAGTATCCTAAGTCCATGATGCCTTGTCCTGATGACTAGGATTAGAGTGATATTGAGGTATTCTGAGCCTTGGGAATATCTTGTGCTGATGGCTAGGTACTAGAGTGGTATCAAGGTATTATATTAGATTGAGAGATTAAGGTACCCTGTGTTGATATTTATACATCTAATTATGTTTTCACGTAGTAAGTGATTATGATGAGTAGAGATGAGCTGACATACCATTGAATGTAAGCCTACTAAGTTAAGCAAGGCCCAGTTAATTCAGTTAATAAATAGGTAAAACAAAAATGGTAATAATAATATAATATCACTATTAATAATTACTAATAATAAAATTTTAGATATTTACTGAGTATTTAGACAAGTTGAATATTGCTTGTATATTTTAGTATTATATGTATAATTTTCATTTGACTATTTTCAATATATATCAATCTATTTGATTTTAAGGGTATAGTTAGGGTATTCTTACTAAGTAGGCAGCTCACCTTTTACTTCTATATTTTTTAGGAGATATAGATATTATTAATAATCCTAGTACATATGATTGATGTTATAAAGTTTGGGGCCAATATATCAAATTAAGTACATTTGTTTTATTGTATATACTTTTGAATGTGATAGTTTGGGATGGTTATGTTTGTACAGATAATTTTTTGTGACGATTAATATCATTTTTTAGAGTAATGAGATTTTGATAATTAATGATGTAATTGTGAAAATTTTTGTTAAATTGTGAATTAAGAATTTTGGAGCATCACATCCACATGGTATCATAATGAGTTTACATTTATAAGGATAAACTGAGTGAATTAGAAGAAAATGATAATATATTCTTGTCTTATTTAGGATGGTTTTAGAAGATGATATTGCTGGACCAGAGTTAACTGAAGAATTGGGTAATTTGATCCCTGCTTCAGATGTACTTAATCAGGGGGATGCTAGGAGGACTAAGTAGGAGGAGAGATGTCAGGGTCATCTCAAATGATGTAGTTCTTTTAGATGATCTAGCCTAGTAAAGGGCATTTAAAAGAAATATCAATTCTAGCCCAATAAGACAATGCAGAGGGAAAATCAATTGGTATATATATAAAAATTGAATGAAAAGTTGTGTCATCTCATTTACTTTTAGTAAAGTGAATGAACAAAGAACCCAAAAAGCATGTATGAGTTCTAACTGAGTTGATATAAGAAAAAAATGCTTCTGCTAAGGAGCAACCACTTACAAACTAACATACAGGTGATTCAGTGAGAAAACCATGAAGGGAAAACACTATTAATTCTTTACCCTCCAACATGTCGCAATAGGGTCATCAAGAACTTGATTATAATAGTACTTTCCTTTTATTCATTGTAAACAAATCATTGCCTTAAAAAATTAAGAACCTCTTCCTAAAAAGTTAAAATGCCATGACGGAATCCTCTAATTACATATCATAAACCTACATCTAGCATCAAACACATTAAAATAAAAGTCCTTGTCAATAGTGACATGTGTTACAAGGGATTGGTAGCAAACTTGACCATATAAGTCTATCATAGGATTCACATAGCTTGGGATGCGTTTTGAATCTCACTTCCTAAGTAGAAAGTACAAACCTAGAGATTCTATAGTGCTCTTCATCATCGTTCGAATATAGGGAGAACTATAAAGCTAGATCTTGGTTATCCAACCAATAGAGCAAATATCCATTTATTAAGGCTCCAAGTAATAATGTTCACTAGATCTCTGAGATCACTCAACCAATAAAAATTATGAACATAGGATTTTAACATGGAAAACCTACTAATGTTGAGGTAAAAGTCACAGGATAAATTGATAATCAAATCCACTAAATCAAATAGTAGAATATAAATGATAAAGATTTCGAGTTCTCTCACTCAAGAACACCTCAGAAGATAACTACAGCTAATCTACCTTTTTTATCTTGCTCTACAACTCTCTTATAAGACTTTTGGGTTGTACTAAATTACCTCTAAAATTGAGTACAAATTGATACACTCACAGACACAGACACACACACATACACCAATATTACTCTTAAAAAATTATAAAATTCAAACTTTAATAAAATTGTAGTTGATGAAAGCTATTTTGGTATA